>CAUYPK010099785.1:0-13204 GCA_963574355.1 Loris lydekkerianus | reverse complement strand
GTAGCCTTCATGGCATTTTCTTAGTTATTGTATGTAGACATTTGTATTCTGCATTTAGTAGGTTTCCCCTGTACCCATTCTAAGATGCACCATAGGTGTGGCCCCACCCATTACCCTCCCTTCCCCTCCCTTGGCCTTTTCCCCATATTCTTGAGCTATAGTTGGGTTATAGCCTTCATATGAAAGCTATAAATTAGATTCATAGTAGGGTTGAGTACATTGGATACTTTTTCTTCCATTCCTGGGATACTTTGCTAAGGAGAATATGTTCCAGCTCCATCCATGTAAACATGAAAGAGGCAAAGTCTCCATCTTTCTTTAAGGCTGCATGGTATACATGTACCACAATTTGCTAGTCCATTCATGGGTCGATGGGCATTTGGGCTTCTTCCATGACTTAGCAATTATGAATTGGGCTGCAATAAACATTCTGGTACAGATGTAAAAGAAACATTTTTATTTGATACTTTATGGGTTCCAAAATAGGAATAGTATAAATATGGTACCTGGTGTTGGCAATAAAAGTGGGCAGATGCTTGATATAATTATATTGGAATAGTAGACACAGTCTGCTGGCTAATGAGTACATTGATTAGAACGATGATCAGAATGTACCACAATTACAGCAATAGAGTATTCTGCCTTTGTTTTCTTACTGTTACCAGTAAGTGGTATACCTTCAGAAGATTTCTTATTGTTCATTAGCGTCCTTTTCTTTCATATCAAAAAACTCCTTTTAAGCATTTCTTGTAGGATACATTGGGTGTTGATGAAATCCCTCTGCTTTTGTTTGTCTGGGAAAGTCTTTATTTCTCTTTCATGTTTGAAGGCTACTTTTGCAGAATATAATATTCTAGGGTTAAGGATTCTTTCCTTCACCACTTTGAATATATTATGCCACCCTCTCCTGGACTATGAGGTTTCCACTGAAAAGTCTGCTGCCAGACATACTAGAGTTCTTTTATGTGTTACTTTTTCCCCTTTTTTCTTGCTTGCCTTAGGATATTTTCTTTATCCATAACCTTTGGGAGTTTTATTATTAAACACCTTGAGGCAGCTTTGTATGGGTTAAATCTGTTTGGTGTTCTATGACCTTCTTGTACCTACATGTTGATATCTTTCTATAGTCTTGGAGATTTCTCTATTATTATTTCTTTGAATAAACTTTCTACCTCAATCTTGTTCTGTACTCCTGTTTAAAGAATAATGATCAGGATGGATAAATGGATGATGGATGGATGGATGGATGGATGGATGGATGGATGGATGGAGTGGATGGATGCAGAGAGAGAGAAAGAGATCTGAGTCAGAAAGCAGCAACTGAGACAGCTTCATAGACCCAGTAGGAGGAGGAGCAATTGTACTCATACGTGTAATTCTTTCTGGTTTATGAACACTCCCTTGGCCATTATCTTTTTTCATCCCTGCAAAAGGCAGGGTATATTTTATTATCCTCATTTTATAGACTAGGAAGTTATAGCTTAGAAAAGAATGCTTCAGCGAAGAGAGTCTAAATGAATACTAGCAAAAAAGACAGGGCGAGGTACAGTGGCTCACCTTGTAATCCTAACACTCTGGGAGGCTGAGGCAGGTGGATTGCCTGAGCTCAGGAGTTCGAAACCAGCCTAAGCAGAGCAAGGCTCCATCTCTAAAAATAGCTGGATATTGTTGCAGGTGCCTGTAATCCTAGCTACTTGGGAGGCTGAGGCAAGAAGATCTCTTGAGCCCAAGAGTTTGAACTATGATGCCACGGCACTCTCCCAAGGGTGACAAAGTAAGACTCTGTCTCAAAAAAAAAAAAAAAAAAAAAAAAAAAAAATCCAATAATCAAAATCATTGTATTTACTAGATAAATTCTTGTCATTTGAAAAAGGAATACACACACACACACACACACACACACACACACATACTCAGACATTACAAAAATCCCTTATTTGGCCATAAATAAAATGTATACATTATAGGGCCATATTCTCTTAACTAAATGAACTACATAATAAAAATATGACTTTTTAAAATGCATAACTTCTTGAAAACTAAGAAACCTCATCCTAAATATTCCTTGGAGTAAAGAAATCCAAAATGAAAGTACTAACTAGTGGAAGAACACAATGAAAAGGAGACAGGGTCATATCAAACCCTCTAAGTCAAAGTTTACATTTTTCTGAGAAAAAAAATTAATTGCTTGAAATGGCTTCACTATTAAGGGAGAAAGAGAAAATACATGAACTTTATGTTTGTCTATAGAGGAAACATCACTTTTCTCCAAAATTCATTCTCTCCTTTTACCACAGGGAAGAATGGTAGGTGGGCGCACGGCTTGGGCTGCCCAACTCTACTATGTTCCCCAGACTCCCTTGCAGTTTACCAATATAATTCAAGGTGCAGGATTATGTGCCACTGCTAGGCATAGTGGCCAAGACTTCTTCACATTTCCTTTTCCTTCCCCACCAACTAGAACCAGAGCACATTGGTGACCCAACTTTTCTTTTTTTCTGAGACAGAGTTTCACTTTATCATCCTTGGTAGAGTGCTATGGCATCATAGCTCACAGCAACCTCAAACTCTTAGGCTCAAGTGATCCTTTTGCCGCAGCCTCTCGAGTAGCTAGGACTATAGGCACCCACCACAACAACTGGCTACTTGTTTTTTTTTTTTAGAGATGGGATCTCACTCTTGCTCAGGGTGGTCTTGAACTCATAAGCTCAGGCAATCCACCCACCTCAGCCTCCCAAAGTGTGGTGACCCAGTTTTGATCATCCAAAACCAATGTTGCCTTAGGACAGTATCAGCAAACTTCTTGGGAACAAACCAAAGAGAAAATAATTCAGGTTCTGTGGGTCATCTGGTCTCAGTGGTAACTACCCAACTCTGCCATTGTACATCAAAAGCAGTGATGGGCAATATGTAAACACATCAGCATGATTGTACTGCAATAAAACTTGATTTGCAAAAGCAAGCAATAGGTAGGATTTGTCCTACATGTTGTGGTGTGCTGGCCCCTATCTTAGAGAGTGGCAGCATCCTTCTGTTTGCTCATGTTCCTGAGTGAATGTGTGGAATGGAATAGACCACCTACCTATCCTGAACTGTTCTATGAAAGAGAGATAACAAAGAGATTTGGGGATCCCTTTGACAGAGGAATTTAGTCTTCACTTAAAAAAAAAAAATCACCTTATGAAATTAGGAAGAAGAAACAATAAAATTAATTAGAATAAAGTACAGGTGTATAGATAAAATAAAGGTGAATTCAATGAGGTAAAAAAAAACAATGAAAATAAGAAAAATAAATTAGAGTTAATGCATTAAAACAAAAGACCAATAAAGAGGATAGACCTTTGGTGATCTTCATTTTTAAAAAACGATATAGATTTTTTTTTTTTTTTTTTTTTTTGAGATAGAGTCTCACTCTGTTACCCTGCATAGAGTGTCATGGCATCACAGTCCACAACAACCTCAAACTCTTGGGCTCAAGTGATTCCCTTATCTCAGCCTCCTGAGTAGCTAGGATTACGGGCACCTGCCACAATGGCTGGCTAGTTTTTCTATTTTTAGTACAGACAGGCTCTTGCTTTGCTCAGGCTGGTCTCGAACTCCTGAGCTCAGTGATCCACCTGCCTTGGCCCCCTAGAGTGTTAGAATTACAGGCATGAGCCACCACACCCAGGAAAAAAGATATATAATATTTTAAAGGAGAGTAAAACAATTGTAAGGACTGCTACCTCTAAATCTATGGAGATTATTTTGAAAATTTGGAGAAAATTAATAGTTTTCTAGCAAAATATTAATTACCAAGACAGAAGAAGAAGCAAAAATTTGTACTAAATTACTACAGATGAAAAAGGAAAAGTAATTTTAAAATCTATTATTTCAAAAGACTAGGACCCCTGGGAAAAACTCTTTGCTGAGTTCTATCTAAACTTGCAAAAGTATATATTAATTCCATAAATGTTTACTATCTGCCAGGCATAATTCTAGCCCTCGTGAAAAAGCAGGGAACAAAATCCAGTCTCCACCCACATGGAGATTATATTTTACTTAAGGGAGACAAATAATAAATAAACACACAAATAATTGTATATACACATTGTGAAAATAAATACTGTAGATGAAGGCGGTGCCAGGTCTGGGAGATACTGAATACTCCTAATGATAATGGTCCTTCTTGGCATGTGATTGTTTGCCATCTGTTTATTCTCTTTAGTGAAATGTCTCTTCTTGGGTCTTGCCCATTTATTAATTTTTTTTCTTTTTTCTTTTTTTTTTTTTTTAAGACAGAGTTTTAAGCTGTTGCCCTGGGTAGAGTGCTATGGTGTCACAGCTCACAGCAACCTCAAACTCTTGAACTTAAGTGATTCTCTTGCCTCAGCCTCCCAAGTATCTGGGAACACAGGTGCCCACCACAATGCCCAGCTATTTTGTTGCTGTAACTGTCACTGTAGTTTGGCAGGCCCAAGCTGGATTTGAACCCGTCAGCTCCGGTGTAAGTGGCTGGTGCCCTAGCCACTAAGCTACAGGCACCAAGCCTATTAATTTTTTTTTTTTTTAAGAGACAGGATTTCTCTCTGTCATCCAGGCTGGAGTGTACTGGCTATTCACAAGTGTGATTACAGCACACTGCATTCTCAAACACCTGGCCTCAAGCTATCCTCCCACCTCAGACTCCTGAGTAGCTTGGACTACTGGCATGTGTCACTACATTTGACTAATTTATTATTATTTTTTTCTACATACAAAGTATTGCTATATTGCCTAGTCTGGTCTTGAACTGCTGGCCTCAAGTAATCCTCCCACCTTAGCCTCCCAAAGTGCTGGGATTATGGGTGTGAATCATCATGCTTGACCCCATATAAATTTTAGAACACTCCTGTTTATATCTACATAAAAAGTCTTGCTTGAAATTTGATAAGAACTATGTTATACCTGAATATCAATTCAGGAAGAATTGACATCTTTACCATGCTGAGTCTTCCAATCCATAAACGTGTTATGTCTCTCTAATTTTTTGGTCTTCTTTGATTCCTTTAATCAATATCTTAGAGTTCTCAACACACAGGTCCTATACATGATTTTTTAAATTTATATTTCAGTATTTTTTTGGAATGATTGTTAAGTGGGACTGCATTTTTAATTTTGGTTACACATGTTTGTTGCTAGTATACAGAAATAGAATTGCTTTTTGTATGTTTATTTTGTTTGTGTGACCTTGCTGAACTCACTTATTAGTTGTAGTGTTTGTTTATTTTTTGTAGAGTGGGGTGGGGGGGGGTCTCACTATGTTGCCCAGGCTGGTCTTTAACTCCTGGCCTCAAGTGATCCTCTCACCTTGGCCTCCCAAAATGCTGGGATTATAGGTATGAGCCACTGTGTCTGGCCTTATTTTTATTTTTTGTAGATCTCAGGGGAGATGTTCTATGCAGATAAGTATGTCATTAGGAAATAGGAACCATTTTACTTCTTCTGATCTCTATGACTTTTCCTTTTCTTTTCTTGCTTTATCACATTGGCTAAAATTTCTAGTGTTTGTTGAATAAGAGTGATGAGAGCAGACATCCTTGCCTTCTTTCTGATCATAGAAGGATCACATTTGACCTTTTACCGTTAATTATACTGTTAAGCATAGCTTTTCATAAATGCTCTAAATGTGAAGAAGTTCCCCTCTATTGCTAGTTTGTAAAGAGTTTTGTCATAAATAGGTATTGCATTTTGCAAGGAGTTTTTGTGCGCCAATTGATAAGCTGAGATATCTTGTTATTCAACCATTAACACAGTAGATTACATTTATTAATTTCCAAATTTTGAACCAGATTTGCATCCTTTGAATAAACATCATTTGGTCATGTATACAATTTTTCTTTATATGTTACTAAGTCTTGTTTGTGAATTTTTTTTAAGGTTTTGGGGGTTTTGTTTGTTTGTTTGTTTTTATTTTTTTTCTTAGAGACAGAGCCTCAAGCTGTTGCCCTGGGTAGAGTGCCGTCATGTCATAGCTCACAGCAATTTTCAACTCTTGGGCTCAACTAATCCTCTTGCCTCAGTTTTTCATTTTTAGTAGAGATGGGGTCTTGCATTTTGCTCAGCCTGGTTTCAAATTCGTGAGTTCAAGCAGTCCACCCACCTCAACCTCCCAGAGTGCTAGGATTATAGGCATAAGCCACCATATCCAGCCAATTAAGGATTTTTGCATCAAAGTTTATGAGGGATATTAATCTGTAGTTTGTTTTGTTTTTCTTGTACTGTCTTTGGTTTTGGTATCAATGTAATACTACCTTTATCAAATGAATTAGAAATTTTTCCCTTCTCTTCTGTTTTTTAGAATAGATTGTGTGGAATTGGTGCAAATTTTTCCTTAAACCTTTGAGAGAATTCTCCAGTGAAACTATCTGAGCCTCAAGATTTGTTTGATGTAGAAGGAGTTTTTAATTTAAGAATTCACGTGCCTTAATACTTACAGGGCAATTCAAGCGATCTATTTTATAGTATTAGGTGAATTATGGTAGCTTGTGTTTTTTGAGGAATTGGTCTGTTTCATTTAATTTGCCAAATGTATACATGTAGAACTGTTCATAGTATACCGTTTTTATATGTTTGTGTCTGTAAGGTCTGTAGTGATCTTCCCTGCTTCATTCTAACTCTGTCTTCTCTTTTATATGACACTCTTGCCACAGGTTTGTCAATTTTGTTCATTATTTCAAAGAGCTAGCTTTATTCTACTGATTTTCTCTATTGTTTTTCTATTTACAATTTCATTGATTTTTGAACTTATATTTTCTTCCTTAAGCTTCTTTTGGGTGTTTTGCTTTTCTTTTTCTAGGTTCTTAAGGTGGGAGTGCAAGACTATTGATCTGAGTCTTTTTTTCTTTCCTAATATGAACATTTTATGTTATAGCACTGCTTTAGCTGGTATTTTCATTTTTATTTAGTTAAATCATTTTTAAAATTTTTCACATGGATTATTTTGAAATGTATTATTTGGTTGTCAACTGTTCAGATATTTTCCTCTTATCTTTCTGTTATACTTTTTAGTTTAATTCAACTGTGAGTAGAGAAAACACTGGTTGTAACTCTTTTCCATTTGTTGAGGTTTGTTTTGTGGATATGTTCCTTCTCAGTATATTCCATGCATGCTTGAAAAGAATGTACTGTTATTAGGGAAAATGTTGCATCAGTATTAATACGATATTTTGAATAATGGAGGACAAAGGAACTGTTGAATTACATCATGAGTATCAATCAGTAAAATCTAAACTTGAAAAAGTCTACAGATAAGGCTCAGCACCCGTAGCACAGTGGTTACGGTGCCAGCCACGTACACTGAGGCTGGTGGGTTCAAACCCAGCCAGGGCCAGTTAAACAACAATGACAGCTGTAACAAAAAATAGCCAGGCATCATAGTGGGCGCCTGTAGTCCCAGCAACTTGGGAGGCTGAGGCAAGAGAATCGCTTAAGCCCAGGAGTTTAAGGTTGCTGTGAACTGTGGCACCATGGCACTCTACTGAGGGTGACACAGTGAGACTCTGTCTCAAAAAAAAAAAAAAAAGTCTACAGATAAAGTAGTCTATGTGCATCAATGAATAAAATATAAGGAAAAGAAAAGGTCAGAAGGGAAGTCTATGAACTACAGGCCTTAAAATACACATCAAGGTAAAAATAAGGTATGATATTAAACCATGTTATCTAGGGATGGACACATGGGTGATAAAAACCAATAAATACACATGGCTGGGTGCACTGGCTCAGGCCTGTAATCACAGCACTTTGGGAATCTGAAGCAGGAGGATTGCTTAAGGCCAGGAGTTCAAGACCACCCCTGGAAATATAGCAACACTCCATTTTTACAAAAAAATTTAACATTAGCTGGAAGTGGTGGTATGTGTCTGTAGGCCTAGCTACTTGGGAGGCTGAGGCAGAAGGATTGCTTGAGCCTAGAAATTTGGGCTATGATCCAATTCAGTGAGTTGTGATCATACCACTGAACTCTAGCCTAGGCAACAGAACAAATCCCCGACTTAAAAAAAAAAAAAAAGTCACACACACAAACACACAAGGAAGTGATATTAGGGTGCTGTCTACTTTTGGAGAATGGTGTACCTGAAGGGGTTACTGAAATAGCTAGCAGTTTTATTTATCATTTTGTGGTTTTATATCTTGAATTGGACAGTAGTTGGCAAGCAATGGTGTGCTGATATTTAGTAACTGGCTCTCCAGGGAAACAAGAAAGCCCTGATTTATAACATTTCCTGATTTCTATCTTATAAATGCTATCACCATAGACAAATTTGAGCTACAAACATATGTCACTGAATGTGGAGTTGGGAAGTGATTGCTTTTAGGAGCCTGAGTGAGCTAGGTCTAGTACAACTCTAGAAGGGTGTGTTCCTTATAATAATTTTCTGAGCTACACATTTAATCTTTTTGTTTATCTTACAATTAAAAATGTAAAAAATACATATATATACTACAAAATACAACAACTAGTGGCACTGGGGAAATAGCTGATTCTAAAACTGGGGAAGAAAATTAAAAAACAAATTAACCTACAATATCTTTTATTAGCAGAGAGTAAAGAAGTGCTTAAAAACAGAAATAAAAAGTCCACAATGATAGTGATATGCCAAAGGGATATAGGAGCCAACTGAAAGAGCTCTCAGTTGCCAAACCTAGAACAATTTGAACAAGAAGATTAAAAAGTATTAGTGACTAGTAACCCAAGATAAAAAAATAAACATCCATAAGTTCATACTAACATAAGCAAATGAATGATGAAGAAAAAGCAAATCTTCTATGTAGAAAAACTTCAAATAGTTTATGTAGATACTTCACCTTAAGTGATCTGCACTTAGTGACTTCCTTTTGGAAGTAATGGTACGAAAAAGGAAAAGTAACTTTACAGTAGAGACATCTGACAAACCTACGTCAGATAGGTAATCAAGGTCAATATCAACAGTGATGGTCACTGTTGATGTTCATACTGATGATGAGAATCATTCATTATGATTAAATAATGTGGTTTTCCTTCCAAAAGCCTATAATCCTAGTATAATCACGAGGAAAAGATCAGACAAATCCCAAATGAGAAACATCTTACAAAATACCTGACCAGTATCCTTTAAACTATCAAGGTCATCAAATACAAGAAAAATCCGAGAAATTACCACAGCCAAGTGATGCCTAAAGAGACTTGATGACTAAATGTGATCTGTTGTCCTAGATGGGATCTTAGAAATTTAAAAAAAATAGGTGAAAACTAAGAAAATCTGAATAAAGTACATGTTGTTGTTAATAACATATCAATTTTAATTATAAATGTGCTGTTAACAATAAAGGAAACTAGATGTAGAGTATTCGAGAATTCTCTTTTTTTTTTTTTGAGAATTCTCTTTACAATTTTTCTGTAAATCTAAAACTGTTCTAAAATTAAAAGTTTACTTAAAATTCTCTGTCAACTCCTCACATTTTCCAGTGAAAAACACACAGTCAGGCTAAGTAACCTCATCTAACACTTCCGATCTTAAATCTTATATGAATCCTTAGCATTGTCTGGAAGTCTTTCTACTTTGTCCTAATCAATTTTTTTTTTCACTTTTCAAGTTATAGCTCTTTTCTCCTTACATCTCCTACAAACTCCTCCCCAGCCCAGTCCCAGTTGGTGATCTTGCTTCTTATTTTACCAAGAAAATAAAATGTTTTATTTTTGACTGTCAAATCTATCTGCATCTGTACTGTGCCTTCCTTCTTATTAAAATAAATAAATTATATACACACATGCTCCATTTAGCATGGGATCACATCCCTTGCCCTGTTACCTTTTCCACTTTTGATAAGATCATCACTATCAGCATATGAACATACTATATTATCTTAATCTCATTTCCCCCTCCAGCTTTCCTCAGTTTTATATTCCACTTCATGGTAAAATGCTACAAAAGACTTCTCTTTACTAACACTCACTGTATTAATAGAAAATTGGAGGTATGGTAGATCAGCAGATTAGGAGACAATTGCCCTTGAAAAGATAGTTTATTACTTACAGTTCCCAAGAGCAGTTGGCACACCATGCCATGCAGGGCCACCAGGCTTGAAAAGGAGGCAGAAAAAGTGGGACACTGTGGGCAAGAACCTCTATTGTGGTTTCCATGGGAAGATACAAGCAAGGCAGAATAAACAGGCTCAGGACTGGCTGGTGTGAATAATCTTAGCAGGTCCTGGGGCTTAGGCGGCTGTCCCTGGCTGTCTATTACCTGGCCCTGCAATTGGGGTAGGGAGATTGTGGTCTGGAGTGTGAGAGTTGGGGGCACAGGTTCTGGATTGACTGTGCTGGTTTGCAAAGTTTACTTAAAATCAGGTCATTTAGTTTCTAGGACTTGACTAGCCCTAGGAATCTTTCCAGAGTCAGCAAGACACCAGATATCAAAGCATCAGAATATAGAAAATAAAAGACATGGTTAATACAACCATTTTCTCACTTAACCTGTTTTTAACACTTGCCTGCCACTATTAATGTCCTTGGGCTTGCAATGACACTTTATTCCTCTTGGTTCTCTTTTTACCTTATTAGCCACTTCTCAGTTTCCTTTGCTGGATCTTCCTCCTCTATTCAACCTCTAAAGATTGAAATATTTCTAGGCTTAATGTTCTGCTCTTTTCTGTCTTCACCAACAACTCCCAAAGTGTCATTCACTTTGAGGCACATGCATCCCTCACCCACTAGCCGAGGCTGTGGCCACTGGGACCAGCCCTAAATTCTCCATGACTTCAGCACAGCAGCTGCCACCCTTCAGCCAAGCATTCTGCCAGAGGCTAAGGATTGCCCCACTCCCACCTGTCATGGTTGGTGCAGGCACTTGCCATTGGGAGCCCTGAGCACAAGTTTCACTGGCTTCACTCTCCTCCTAAGACACAGTACATAGTCTAGAATCTTGGGTCTTGCACAACCCAATCCATCATCTGGGGCACTCAAGCACACCTCCTGGGGACAGAGTTTGGGCCTAAACAACCTATAACTACCACCTCAGCTGGCTCCTATCTGCAATCATCACCTACTGGCCTGGAAGACAGCCCACGTAGCCCATCGCAACCACTACTAACACCAAATGCACAGCTCTTGGGACCCAGAAGACCATCTCACACTGTTGCTACTATTCTCCATGTGACATTCATATTGCCCAGGGATTTGAGAGCCAGCTTACCCACCTGGTCCATCACTACTACAACTGGCATCTGAGAATTCCAACCAAAGGCCCATGATGTATACTGCCCCGTGGCACAAGAATAGACATGCTTAGCCCACCACCTCTACCACTGAAGCCTACAGATGGGCCCATGTGACATTCCAATCCCCAGCATGACTTCACCACAGCCTCCACTAATAACTGCACCCATATATACTGAGGAAATGACAGATATCACTAACATTGTTCATAGCCAGAGAAGTCATACAGAGATTTAATGACTAAATGTGACTACTGAATGCACCCAGAAGCAAAGCAAAAGGGCCTAACCCAAGCAAAATCATAGACATATGTCCAAGAACAAAGTCCCGTTCCATCAATGAACATAAATTCAAAAATTGGAAGAAATAACTATTATACCAGATGCATAGATATCAATGTAAAGACACAGGAAATATGAAAAAGCAAGGAAATAAGATGCCCCCAAAGGAACACATTAATTCTCCAGAAATAGATCTTAAGCAAAATGAAGTTATCAAAATCCCTGATGAATAATTTAAAATTTTTACATTTTTAAAACTTCAATGAGATGCAAGAGAAATCCAAAAGCCAAAACAAATGACTTAGAATAACAATTCAGCATATGAATGAGGAATTTACTAAGAAGATATATATTAAAAAAAAACAAATAGAAATTCTGAAATGGAAGAATTTATTGAAGGAATTACAAAACATATTTGAAAGCTTTAGCAATAGACTAGACCAACCAGAAGGAAAACATTTCAGAACTTGATGACAGGGCCTTGTAAATAATCCAGGTAGATACAAATCTAAAAGAATAAAAATTAACAAAGCCTTTAAAATATTTGGGCAACCTTAAAATGGCTGAAGATTTAGAAAGCCTATATAGCAAAATAATAGATAATAACTTCCTGAGTCAAACAAGAGATATATACATCTACATACAGGAGGCTCACTAGTTCCAAAGAAAATATAATGCAAAAATGTCTACATGGCACATTTATAACCAAATGCAGGGGTGTTCAGTCTGTGGCCATGGGCCATATGCAAATTATATGAGGACTTTTTTACTATCTGTGGTGGCTAACATCACAAAAATTATGCATGCATCTATTTTTTTCTCATCAGCTTTAATTCATGTTTGTGTATTTAATGTGTGACCCAAGATAACTCTTCTTCTTCCATTGTGGTGCAGAAAAGCCACAAGGTTGGACACCCCTGAAAGTCAGAAAGGGGTGAATTCTACAAACAACTAGAGAAAAGCATCTGTAAAGGATATCCCATCCTACTAGCAATGAATTTCTTCCCAGAAATTTTACAAGCCAGAAGAGAATGGAAAGATGTACTCAAAGTGCTGCAAGAAAAACCTTGCCTACCAAGAATATTATGTTTAGTAAGTTTATCCTTCATAAATGAAGCAGAAAAACTACTGAGAGAATTAGTCACCATTTGTCTAACCCTACAAAGGAGATACTTTAAGTATAGGAAGACCTAAATTTAGAAAGCATTGGATGCAAGTTGATTCTTGAGCCAAAAAAGAAATAAAGTTAAGTAAGGGGAATAGAAGGGAAAGGATAAGAATAGTAGAAATTTGAGACATCTCTGGTCGGTGGGATCTGCCTATGATCATCCCTTTGAGGATGCAGTGAGCCAGCAAGGGACTTCTGGACCCCAGGAGGAAGATAAAAACAGTGGAAAACTGGCAAGTGGCTGCGTGTGTTCGATCAACCTAATCATGCCGGCAACCGTGAGTAAAAGCAGCAGTGAGTACAAACTGCAAACCGGAAAGGCCTTACCTGTGAACTTTTTTGGTGTTCTTGGACTCTCCCCAAGGCAGCTCAGTTGGGGAGAGTTTGAGCAAAAGTGTGGAGAACTTTGGGCATTGTCTGGGGCCCAAAAAGGAGCCACTGAGCTGGGCTAAGTGAAAGCCATTGTGTGGAAAAACTGCTCCGGCAAGCTTTGCCCTCAGGGTCCCAGAGCAAGGATCGGGCGGGACAAAGTAACCTAGT
>CAUYPK010099784.1:0-27571 GCA_963574355.1 Loris lydekkerianus | reverse complement strand
TCTTAATCATCAGAGAAATGCAAATCAAAACTACTTTGAGATATCACCTAACCCCAGTAAGAGTAGCCCACATAACAAAATCCCAAAACCAGAGATGTTGGTGTGGATGTGGAGGAAAGGGCACACTTCTACACTGCTGGTGAGAATGCCCACTAATACGTTCCTTCTGGAAGGATGTTTGTAGAATACTTAGAGACCTAAAAATAGACCTTCCATTCAATCCTATAATTCCTTTACTAGGTTTATACCCAGAAGAACAAAAGTCGCAATATAACAAAGACATCTGTACCAGAATGTTTATTGCAGCCCAATTCATAATTGCTAAGTCATGGAAGAAGCCCAAGTGCCCATCGACCCACAAATGGACTAGCAAATTGTGGTACATGTATACCGTGGAATACTATGCAGCCTTAAAGAAAGATGGAGACTTTACCTCTTCCATGTTTACATGGATGGAGCGGGAACATATTCTCCTTAGCAAAGTATCTCAGGAATGGAAGAAAAAGTATCCAATGTACTCAGCTCTACTATGAAGCTAAATTATAACTTTCACGTGAAGGCTATAGCCCAACAATAGCAAAAGACTATGAGGAAAGGGCCAAGGAAGAGGAAGGTAGGTGGGAGGTTAGGGTGGAGGAAGGGTAACGGGTAGGGCCACATCTATGGTGCATCTTAGAATGGGTACAGGCTAAACTTACTAAATGCAGAATACAAATGCCTGCATACAACAACTAAGAAAATGCCATGAAGACTATGATGAACAGTTTGATGAGAATACTTCAGATTGTATATGAAAGCAGCACATTGTACCCCTTGATTGCACTAATGTACAGAGCTATGATTTAACAATAAAAATAAATAAATTTTTTAAAAAAAGAAGTTTAAGTCATGATATATTGAATTCCTTTAACTTAACCCCAGAGAGAAAAAAAAAAATTTTTTTTTTTGAGGCAGAGTCTCATTTTGCTATCCTTACTAGAGTGCCATGACACATAGCAACCTCAAACTCTTGCGCTCAAGCAATTCTCTTGTCTCAAGCTCCCAAGTAGCTGGGACTATAGGCACCTGCCACAATGCCCAGCTATTTTTAGAGACGAGGTCTTGGTTCAGCTCAGGCTGGTCATGAACCTGTGAGCTCAGGCAGTCCACCCACCTTGGCTTCCTTGAGTGCTAGGATTATAGACATGAGACACGGGGCCTGGCCACCAGAGAGAAAATTAGAATATAATTAAACTAAGAAAATGGTGCTTAAGACAGAGTTTGGTTTAAAATTGTAGTTTAACTTTTTATATACCTCACAAAAGGTAAACAAATGGTGATCTTTAGGGAGCGTTATATATCATACCTCACAAAACAACTGAAGTGCTATGTTTTAAATACATTATTCATTTGTCCAATGTTAAAAATTCATTCTGTAGGTAAAAGCAGAGTTCTTGGTCTTACTTGTCATTTGTTTGGATGTTAATATGTCTATAATTGTGAGAAAAACCTGGAGAGAACTATGAATCATTTTCTTCTAGGCTCGGCACCTGTATCTCAGTGGTTAGGGCACCTGCCAAGTACACCAGGGCTGGTAGGTTTGAACTCGGACAGCAATGACACCTGCGCCAAAATAATAGCTGGGCGTTGTGGCAGGCTCTTGTAGTCTCAGCTACTTGGGAGGCTGAGGCAAGAGAATCGCATAAGTTCAAGAGTTTGAGGTTGCTGTGATTTATGACATCACAGCACTCTACATAATGAGACAGTCTCAAAAAAAAAAAAAAAGAAAGAAAACATTTTCTTATAATCTATTCCTCAGTGTCTGATTTTTAGAAAATTTAAAGTTTTGTATATTTGCATATGTCTGTATAAGACGTTAACATGGGTAATAGTAGGTATACTCAAGTATTTCTTAGGTGTTGGTAATAATGCTTCCTTGACAAGCCACCACTAAGTTCAGTGGCTTTAACAACAAGCATTTATTCTCACAATCATAGGTCTGTATGTGTATCAGCTAAGCTTGGCTGATCTCACTGGGCAGAACTTCAGGCTACAGGGTCAGTTCAGATCTTCTCTGTCTGGGGCAGCATCAACCTAGGACAAATTTCTCATTGGTTTACCTGGTCACAAGGAGTGCCAACTACCTAAGAATAATTTAGAATTCTCCTTCCTTTATATTTGCCAACTTCTCGTGGGCCTGATCAGGTCATGTGAAAAGTCAAGCTGCAGGAGGTCACTCTATTTACCATGAAGCCTTAGCAAGAAGGTGGTTATATTTCTATTTTATGGAAGGGAGAATTTTAGGAAGCAAAAAGTTACCTTCTAAACTTAAAAGATATATGGTTATATATGCATATTTGTATATATATATACACACACACACCCAAAAAGGCAGTGTATCTATCTAGAGAGAGATAGAGCACACCTGTATATTTAGTACCACCTCTTTTTTGGTGTATGTTATAAATTGCACACTCATTTTAAAATAAAAACTGTTGTATGTAACAATGGACATCTGAAATGTACCCACAGTGGTATAAATCAGAAATATTTCTTACTCTACTATAATACATTTTACTACAAGTGTTTTATATAGTTTTTGTTTGTCTGTTTTTGTTTTATTAGAGTTGAACTAAAAATATAACTTCCTAAAAAAAAATAAATAAATAACTTCCTGTATATGTCAGAATTCTCCAGTGCAGGACATGTGGGTACCTCTGAGACTGGTTGCAGACAGGAATTTGTACAAATAGAGGGATTGGGGAAAAGAAGTATTTGTGTTGGAGAATGATAAAATACCAGCAAAAATTTCTTGCATATTAATTAATAAAATCAGCATTATATATTTGTAATAAAAATATTTGTTCAAAACATTGAGCTGCACAATGTATCATAGTTATACAAAACAGTATTTTAACGATTTGAATTTTTTGCTAAGGAATTCATTTAACCCTGATCACATTAATTGTTTTGACTTTAAATGTTTTTCTCTGCTTGTATGAAAAGCACATTTCTTTACAGAAACAAAATAAAACAACTAATCCCAATATACCTTTCTGTACATAGCAGTAAAGATTAAGGAGATGACATAGGCACTACTGAGTTATATTTAAGCTTCCCTTTGCTGCTGCCTGCTGCACATGTAACAATGTTGTTCTTTCTTTGACTCAGACCCAGACAAAGGCTGAGTGTAGCAAGGAAGCAGACAGCAGGCCTCCAGTAGTGGCCCCTGCCTGGCTCCAGGATTTGTAAACAGAAACATCCCAGGCTCCAATAAGGCAGACAGTGGTTCCTTGTCTGTTCTGCATTCAGGAAGTACTTGCTTGTACAAGCTCAGCCATTGCACACAAGCATACAGAGCAGCGTTTACATTCGGCTGAGTATTTAACTGAGAACACTAATAGGGAGGAAAAAGGATTATTAGAACTAGGGGAACAAGACAATTCAAGTATAGCATATACTAATATATAGCATATGCAACATAAAAAGGCTTTTTTAAAAGAAACAAAAAGCAAAAATTTGGAGTTTTCTAGTTAAAGGCTGCTTTTTATTGCGCATACACACATGAATACACATGCTGAAATATTTTTCCTGGCAGCTATTCAGGGATCTCATATTTTTAGCCCATGTAAAATATCCTTGGAAAGGTTTTAATTTAAAATATTTAACCATGTTAAATATATTTAACCATACTATTAACCATAAATAGTATGGTTTTAAACATGTTTAAAAATTCATTTTGACACTTTTTCATCTTCCCCATTATATGATTTAATAATTAATATTTCAGATTTTGAATGAATACTTCATGAAGAAGTTGTGTTGCATCTTATTTTATAAATTTGAAAATAAAAGCAAAGAATACTGAGCCTTCAAAAAACATTAGAAGATTCACAGAAGTTTGGAAGTAAAAGGAGCTTAAAAGTCACCCAGTATAACCACTTAATTTTTATTTTATAGTTTAATAGCAAACTTACAGGAACAGCACAAAAGTCAGGCAGCATTAAAAACATATACTTGCATGTAGGACAGCTCAGAAGAGTATAGTGAATGGATTGAATCTACTACTGTGAGATACAAATGCAACAAACACCATCAATAAGAAATTTAACTTCTTAAAATTTTTATTTATTTATGTATTTACTGGAGATAGTGCTGTGCTATTAGTCTAGCTCACAGCAACCTCAAACTCCTGTGTTCATGCAATCTTCCTGCTTCAGCCTCTCAAGTAGCTGAGACACCAGGCATCCACTACAATGCCCAGCTAGTTTTTTCTATTTTTTAGAGACAAGGTCTTGCTCTTGCTCAGGCTAGTCTTGAACTCCTGAGCTCAAGGGATCCTCTAGCCTTGGCCTCCCAGAGTGCTAGGATTATAGGCATGAGCCACCCCTCCCTGTCAAGAAATTTACCCTTTAAAAATCCAAATGCTAGGCTCGGTTCAGTGGTTAGGGTGCCGGCCATATACACCCATGTTGGTGGGTTCAAACTTGCCCCGGGCCTGCTAAACAACAGTGACAACTGCAGCCAAAAAATGGCCAGGTATTGTGGCAGGCGCCTGTAGTCCCAGCTACTTGGGAGGCTGAGGCAAGAGAATCGCTTAAGCTCAAGAGTTTGAGGTTGTTGTGAGCTGTGATGCCCTAGCACTCTACCAAGGGCAACATAGTGAGACTCTGTCTAAGAAAAAAAAAAAAAATCCAAACACTAGCATCATCCAGAAAAGATTGACAAATTTATTTATAATTATTATTACATTAAACTGCTGAAACTTGTTCACTGAAATGTTTTGACTTGCATTAATGCTTTATACCTCCACATTTATACTGAAAATTCACCCACAAATAAAAACGGTAAAACTGCCAATACCTAATTTCTGTCCACTATTTTTCCACTTACAGCCATATACTTAGGCACTTTTTGATTCATTGAGGGGAAACATATCTAATATTCAGAGCTACCAACACTAGGAAGAAGAATAAATTTGTTTTTGAGAATGCAGTGTGCTAGCTGAATATTTTTTGGCATAATTGTTACACATTTAACATGGATAGCACACAGGTTGATGTATTATTCATCATGACATACCATAAAGGCCTCACTGTATTCTGCAAAACACCAATAGCTGCACTTTGAATATACTGATCTGTTTTGAAATCTTGAACAATTTCTCACTCCATATGCTGGAAGAGAAGTTTGCCTCACAAGTTCAGAGAACTTCTGCTAAGACCTAATTTCAGAGTGCCACATGAACAGCCCTTTAATGATGTCATTTTTTTTTTCACCTATTCTGTAGAGCAGCGGTTCTCAACCTGTGGGTCATGACCCACAGGAATTATATTAAAGGGCCACGGCATTATGAAGGTTGAGAATCACTGCTGTAGAGGGAGCTCTCTTCTGCACAGCTTTTGTAGCCAGTTGCTTACTGGGCGATTTCCCACAAGTTGATTTGCAGACATTGTGGCTTGTATGAGTCATGATACAGAGACCTCTTGATCTATTCCCCTTCTCCTTTCACTGGAGCTCGGCAAGCTAGAAGTGGTCTTAGTGTTCTTAGTGTTTATTTTATAGATAAAGAAGAGTCCGGAAAAATTACATAATTTGTCTATAGTGCCTAAAGTATGATTAAAACTTAAGAATTCTTTTCACTAAGCCACTTTACCACTGTTACCTGGACTATTTTGGGAGTATAGAATACTTATTTTCTAACAGCTGATTGTTTATGATAATGTCAATCATAGTTTAAAAGTTAAATCACTGTCCATCATCATTGCTAATCTTTGACATAATGCTTCAGGGCAAATTTTCCTACTAATATTTTTAGTCAGTTTGAATGTCTGTAACAGAATACCTTGGTTCTGGAGGCTGTGAAGTCCAAGATCAAGGTGCCAGCAGATCTGGTGTCTGGTGAGAGTTCACTTCTTGGTTTGTAGATGGCTGCTTCCTGGTTGTATTCTCACATAGCAGGGGGTGGGAGCAGATAGAAAGAGAGAGAAATCCCATGTCTCATCCTTCTTTTATAAGGCATTAACTCCATTCATGAGAGTTGCACTTTCATGATCTAATTACTTCCCAAAAGCCCCACTTGTATATACCATCACATTAGGGATTTAGGCTTTAACATGTGAATTTATATAGGCTATAAACTTTCAGCCCCAGGTATAAGGTTAAAAGGAAAATCTCTTATTTTTTGTGCCCTTCTCCATTTCTGGTTTTTCAGTACCACAAAATGCTTTGAAATATACATATATCCCCTGAACCTGTGTGTGTGTGTGTGTGTGTGTGTGTGTGTGTGTGTGTATGTATGAGACATTCTCACTTTGTTGCCTTCAGTAGAGAGCCATGGCATCTTAGCTCATAGCAACCTCAAACTCATGGGCTCAAGTGATCCTTGTGCCTTATCCTCCTAAGTAGCTGCCCGCCACAATGCCTGGCTAGTTTTTTTTAGAGATGGTGTCTTGCTCTTGCTCAGGCTGTTCTCGAGCTTGTGAGCTTAGACAGTTCACTTGCTCTGAGCTTGTGAGCTTAGACAGTTCACTTGCTCTGGCCTCCCAGAGTGTTAGAATTACAGGTGTGAGCCACCACACCCAGACTCTATTTCAACTGGAAACAAATCAGTGACGACATGGAGATTTCTAATATGCAAAGTGTTCATAAAGTTCGTGTGCACTTACAAAGTTACAGGTATTTTAAATTGCTATTTAATGGGAGATTAGGGGAGTAAGGTAGTACAATAATAATGGCTTACTTATGTAGATACTTGTATATTTCTAATACACAGCCAAGAACCAGAAAACAGTTCCAAAATTCTATAACCTGGCAAGAAAGATGCTACAGAATCTTATAGGAAAATTCAAGTAATCTTTTAGGAAAGTCTGTTAGATTTGTGAGTCTGTTTTCTCACACTTTGCATTCATTTATAACAAGTTAGGCCATCTGCTTTTAAAGCCCATACTAGATTCTAAAACACTTTAAGGCAAGCATATCGACAATATTAAAAAGAGATAGCAGATAAAAGACAAGATGGAAAAATTGGAAATCAGACACAATTTTTTTAAAACCCCAATGGTCTGAGCATCCCTTGTAATCCCTTATAGTATCACCATAGACTAATTGATAGTCAAAAAGTAAACATCCTATAGTATATTTAGTTTAGGAAAGCAGGAAAAGTGCTTTGTATTTTTAAGAGCATTTCATGATATAAAATGGTTCAAGTTAAAAGACTTGTTTAATTGACAGGTACTCATTTGCCTTTGCCTCTTTTTCAGTATTTCTGAACGTCCTATACTATTTTTAGTGGAATTAATATGAAAGACAAACCAGCTTGGGATGGGTAAAGATAAGGAATTTAGTTTTGAGTATGTTGTTTAAATATCTCTAAAATATTCAATGGGAAATATAAAGTATAATTGTTAAAGAAACTGTATTTACATGAATTGATTAATTCAGTTATTTAATCTACATATTCCAAAAATCAATTCAGCTGATGTATCCAAGAAAGTCTCTTAGATGTGGGGAAACACTAGGTGTATATGTTTCTTCCTATCCAGCTAAACAGAGAAATCTCATCAAGCTCAGAGACCTCACTCCATATTTTCATCTTCAAAAATTAGGCCATATGTAGAATATATGTAGTATCTCATATTTCTATTCCAGTAGTATACACAGGAAAAAATGTTGCTCAAGGCTATTTTGCTTATTATGCCAGATAAAACTAGCACTTATAGAGCATGTTTAAATCACGCCCATTAAAAACGTTTTGGCTCAACTCACATTTTTAGAGATAGTGCCATATTTGAATTTTTTTTAATCACCATTGTTGTATTATTATTATTATTATTATTATTATTATTATTGTTATTACTATTATCTGGTAACAAAAAACTATAGACACAGCATAAAGATCAGTGATTGCCAAGGGGGTGGGGTAATGAATAGGAGGAGCACAGGACACTTTTAGGATAATGCAGTTATTCTGTTCTGTACTGTAATGGTGTATACATGACATTCTGCATCTGTCAAAACCCATAGAACTATACAACACAAATAGTGAATCCTAATGTAAACTATGAGTTTAAGAATAATAAGGTATTAAAATTGGTTCCTCAATTATAGCATAGGTTAGCTTGGGCTACTAAACAAAATACCACAGACTATATGGCTTAAACAACAGAAATGTATCTTCTCACAATAATGGAGGCTGAAATTCCAATATTAAGATAACAGCATGGTCAAGTTCTGGTGAGGCCTCTCTTCCTGGCTTGCAGCATGCCTTCTTACTTTGTCCTCACATATTGGGGAACAGGGAGAGATGAAGGGAGGGAGAAAGAAAAAACATAGGAAGGGTGAAAGGGTCTAGTGTCTTTTCTTATCTCATAATGAGGACCCCACTCTCATGACCTTGTCTAAACTATCTCTGAGCCAGGCACGATGGCTCACACCTGTAATCCTAGCACTCTGGGAAGTTGAGCCAGGTAGATTGCCTGAGCTCATGGGTTCAAGACCAGCCTGAGTAAGAGTAAGACCCCATCTGTAAAAACAGCCAGGCGTTTTGGCGGGTGCTGTGTGTTTTCAGGCACCTATAGTCCCAGCTACTCGAGAGGTTGAGGCAAGAGAATCACTTGAGCCCAAGAGTTTGAGGTTGCTGTAAGCTGTGAAACCAGGGCACTCTACCAAGGACAACAAAGTAAGTTTCTCTCTCAAAAAATAAACAAATAGATAAAAATTGGCCGGGCATGGTGCCTCCTGTCTGTAATCCTAGCACTCTGGGAGGCCAAGGCAGGTGGATTGCTTGAGCTCACGTGTTCGAGACCAGCCTGAGCAAAAAGCGAGACCCTGTCTTTACTAAAAATAGAAAAACTGAAGCAAGAAGATCACTTGAGCCTAGAAGTTGGAGGTTGCTATGAGCTATGACACCATAGCACTCTACCCAGTGTGACAGCTTGAGACTCTATCTCAAAAAATAAATAAATGAATAAATAAGTAAATAAGCAAACAAATAAAAATTTAAAAATAAACTAATTATCTCCCAAGGGACTCTCCCCGCCCCCCGCCCATCTCCATGGATTATGGCTTCAATATATTAATTTGGGGGAAAGGACAAATTCAGTTCATAGCATGCTGTAATGGGAGGTATTAGTAATAGGAGAAACTGCAGGGGATGAGAATCAGATACATAGAAACTCTGAGAATTCCCTGGGCAATTTTTTTGTAGACTTACAATTACTCTTAAAAGTCTAGGCTGAACATGGCACCTCATGGCTGTAATCCCAGCACTTTGGATGACAGAGGTAAGAGGATTGCTTGAGGACAGGAGTTCAAGACCATTCTGGGCAAGATAAAATGAAACTACCCCTGGGCGGTGCCTGTAGCTCTAAGGAGTGGGGCGCTGGCCCCATATGCTGGAGGTGGCGAGTTCAAACCCAGCCCCAGCCAAAAACTGCAAAAAAAAATGAGACTCTCCCTTTTTACAAATAACAGAAGCATTTTTAATTAGTATTAGTTACTTGGGAGACTGAGGCAGAATGGCTTGAGCCAAGGAGTTCAAGTTTGCAGTAAGCTATGATTGGGCCACTGCACTGTAGCCAGAGCAAGACCCTGTCTCTAAAAAACAAAAGTTTAAAAACTTTTAAAAATCTATTAAATAATAAGAGCAAGATTAGCTGAAGATTACTCATTTAAATTGCAGGGATATTTTTAAGTAGACGAACTTTGCTTTGATATTCACTGCCTACTAGAATGCTAAATATGACAAGAACAAGCAATCTCAAATAAATATTCACCATGGAGGGCCTCTCAGTCTTTTTTCCCCTTTCCTCTGCCTTATTTGAACCACTCTGTACTTTTAGTGTCTTCTTACTCCAGGCTTCTCCTTTTTGTGCTTTACTTTCTTTTCCTTTTTGTTGTTGTTGAGATTAGGTCTTGCCCGGGCTAGCTAGCCTCAAACTCCTGGGCTCAAGCAGTTCTTCTACCTTGGCCTCCCAAATTACTGGAACTATAGGCAGGCAGCATTTTGGCTGGTTTGTCCTCCACTTTCCATCTCCTGCATTTTCTTTCTTTTGACTCTAATGACCCTTACTCTAATGTAAGAACAAAAGGCATAGGATTTTGTTTATAAAACTCAGAGCATTATTTGCTGATTTTTTTTTTTTTAAAGCAAAATACTGTGCCCTCTTTTTGTTTTATTTTGTTTTTGGAGACAGAGTTTCACTATGTCTCCCTCAGTAGAGTGCCATGGCGTCACAGCTCTTGGGCATAACCGATTCTCTTGCCTCAGCCTCCCAAGTAGCTGGAACTACAGGCGCCTGCCACAACGTCTGGCTATTTTTTGGTTGCAGTTGTCATTGTTGATTTTAGCTGGCCCAGGCTGGGTTCAAACCCACCAGCCTTGGTTTGTGTGGCCTGCACCTTACCCACTGAGCTACGGGCACTGCCCTGTTTTGTTTTGTTTTGAGATAGAGTCTCACTTTGTTGCCCTCATTAGGGTGCTATGGTGTCACAACTCACAGCAACCTCAAAATCTTGGGCTTAAGCGATTGTCTTACCTCAACCTACCAAGTAGCTGGGACTATAAGCACCTGCCACAACCCCCAGATATTTTTTGAGACTGGGTCTTGCTCTGGCTCTAGCTGGTCTTGAATCTGAGGGCTCAGGCAAGCCACCTGCCTCGGCTATGCCTTCTGTTTTTATTTTGAGAAGGAAGTACTGTGATAAAGGTTAATTTTCTTCCTTAAAATTCAAAAAATATATATACTTGTTGGTTTGTTTATGTTTTAAAAAAAGCCTAATACCTTTATAATTCAGTTCTAGAATACTTCATAACATCACATTTCATTCAGTCTGATGGAGTGACAGGTTCATAATAATGGATCTGGAATAGTTTTGATTGTCTTACATCATAGTTGAAAGTTTTAGAATTACCTAAAAAAATGAAGTATTTGACAGTATTGATAAGGGAAGATCAGCACATAAAATATTTGTGTATATCTTATAGTAAAGAATCCATGAATTATTATGTAGGGAGGTATGCATGTATTTAAGTACCTATATACTCGAGTATAAGCCGAGTTTTTTCTTTTTCTTTCTTTCTTTTTGGTAGAGACAGAATCTCACTTTATTGCCCTCGGTAGAGTGCCGTGGCATCACACCAGCAACTTCCAACTCCTGGACTTAAGCAATTCTCTTGCTCAGCCTCCCGAGTAGCTGGAACCACAGGTGCCCGTCACAACGCCTGGCTATTTTTTTGTTGCAGTTTGGCCGGGGATGGGTTTGAACCCACCACCTTTGGCATATGGGGCCGGCGCCCTACCTGCTGAGCCACAGGCACTGCCAGCCAAGTTTTTTCGGCACAAAATTTGTGCCGAGTTCGGGTTTTTCGGCACAAATTTTGTGCCAAAAAAACTCGGCTTATAATTGAGTATATACGGTATATTAAAAATAGAGTTTTTCTTTTGGATTTTGCAAATTCTAAATAAGTTAGTTTTTTTAATTAGGTAAAATTTACATAACATAGAATTAACCATGCTAAAGTATGCCATTCAGTCCATTGACAGTGTTATGCAACCATCACTTCTATCTAATTCCAAAACATTTTCATGGCCTCATAAGGGAAACACTATATCTAGTCACTCCTTATTTCCCTCTCCCCTAGTCCCTAGCAACTACTAATCTATTTTCTGTCTTTGTGGATTCACCTATTCTGGGTATTTCATGTTAGTGGAATCATAGAATATACAACCTTTTGTACATCCATTATATGGATATACCACATCATGTTTATGAACATTTGTATTATTTCCATTTTGGGCTATTGTGAATAGTGATATTATGAACATTCATATAGAAGTTTTTGTTTGAACATGTATTTTCAGTTCTTTTGGGGGATTGGAATTGCTGGATCTTATAGTAATTCTATGTTTAGGTTTTTGAGAAACCCCCAAACTGTTTTCTACTTTATCTATGCCACATTTTATTTCCCACCAGCAATGTACAAGACTTTAAATTTCTCCACATCCTTGCTAACCCTGTTCTCTTCTTTTATTTATATATATATATTTTATTTTTATCTTTAAGTTTTTTTAAGGCATATTCTCAAGCTGTCACCCTGAGTAGAGTGAGGTGGTGTCATAGCTCACAGCACCCTCAAACTCTTGGGCTTAAGCAGTTCTCTTGCCTCAGCCTCCCAAGTAGCTGGGACTACAGTCGCCTGCCACAACGCCCAGCTATTTGTTGTAGTTGTCACTGTTGTTTGGCAGGCCCAAGCTGGATTCGAACCTGCCAGCTCTGGTGTATGTGGCTGGCACCCTAGCTGCTGAGCTACAGGCCCCAAGCCTGTTCTCTTCGTTTAGATTGTAGCTTTTCTATCTATAAATTACTCTCACTTGAAAATGGGGGACGCTTATCAGTATGCCTAATAGATATCCTGCAAATTATAAGTATTTTAGTGCTTCAGCAGATGCTTCTATAGAAATATTAGAGGTTTTTTTTTTTTCTTTTGAGAGAAAGTCTCACTATGTCACCCTCAGTAGAGTGCTATGGCATCACAGCTCACAGCAACCTCAAACTCTTGGGCTTAAGAGATTCTCTTGCCTCAGCCTCCCAAGTACCTGGGACTACAGGCACCCGCCACAATGCCCAGCTATTTTGTTCCAGTTGTCGTTGTTGTCTAGCTGGCCCAGGTCAGGTTCGAACCCGCTAGCCTTTGTGTGTGTGGCTGGCTCCATAACTACTGTGCTACAGGTGCCAAGCCATTAGTTAGAGATTTTAATATGCAACTGCGCTTAATTTGACTGAGGCAAATAAATTCATTTAGAACAGGAATGCCCATCAGAGGAACTTCCATGGCCATTACTTTGCCATAGAAGTTTCTAATTTCAATACAACACATAATGTCCAATATAGTGTTCTTGATTTTGGTTGACAACCAAAGAACGATATTAAGGATATTAGCAATCATCAAACTGGTTGGTATTATCAAACACTGTATGATTGCCTCTAGTAAAACAATGAACAGCTATTTCATAAGGTAACTCATTCCATTTAAGACAGGTGTGTTTGTAAACCATAGTTGTTTTTTTTATATATATGATGAGCTAAAAGACTGCCGTCCCTGAACATGCAATAATTGAATCTGATTATTTTCTCTAGCAATTCCAAAGAAGTTCAGAGTTCTCATTCCTTCACTGTTATACTCACTCTCTTCTAGTTTGTTGACTTTCATTCTAAATGGTATTTGCTCCCTATATCTGACCCACAGAATAGAATTAACACTGTAAATTGTTCACATGTTCATGATAGTCCTGCAATTTAGATATGTGTGTTCTCATTCTGCAAGTGAGTAAACTTAGGTGAAGAAATTTTCCCAAGATCTCATATTGAGTGGAAGAACTGAGCTTCAATCATTTCAGATTTAATTACCTGTGAAGTCATGCTTTCATCATTAATAATAGTATATGAATATTAATAAACATAACTACTATTTATTGTAAGGATAACATATTCATGTACTAAGTAACCACTTAGGCTCCCTTCTAAGTTTCAAAGCTAAACTGGGAGATACAGAGTACTATTTTTACAAATGAGGAATCAAAGGCACAGAACAGTGAAATATTTTACTCTGCCCACTGAGCAAGTAGTATAGAGCCAGGATTTAAAACCACATGTGATTTTAAGACTGTGCTGTTAAATGTTATGTGATCCTGTCTATGTTCTTCCTTGATACAGTTTGCAATAGTCACAAATTTATTTTTTTTTTCATATCCTTTGATGCATAAACATTGCTGATTTGATTATGTACTGATACAGCTTTTCTATAGGGTACTCAATATTTAACAAAATACTTTTTTAAAAAGATGACAGTGTTTTAAAATTTGTTTTCTTTTTAGGTCCACCTCATTCATTTAACCGAGATGAGACAATAATCATTGCTTTGGCATCAGTCTCTGTGTTAGCTGTTTTGATAGTTGCCTTATGTTTTGGATACAGAATGTTGACAGGTAAAAAATACTACTTTTTGTTCTAACATTTATTAAATATGCTATCTAATCAGAATTTATTTTTCCCCTTTTAAAATTTCCATGTTAAATGCTAAAGAAAGAAAATTTCTGCACTACAACAGCTCCCATCCTTCTTTCTAACAAACTTTTCCACAGTTTTTATGAAAAATTTCAAATTTACATAAAATATCTATCATCCGGTTTCAATAGTTACCACATAGTGGCAATATTGTTTCATCTAAATTAGTAGTCACAACCCCTTTCAATGTGACTGTATTATTTTGATGAAAATCATAGATATTATATATCCACAAACATTTTAGTATTGCCAGGTGCTAATCCTAGCACTGTGGGAGGCTGAGGTGGGAGGACTGCTTGAGCTTAGGAGATGGAGGCTTGTCTGAGTGAGAGTAAGACCCTGACTCATGAAAAAAATTGAAAACCCATCTGGGCACTGCAGCGAGCACCTATAATCCCAGTGGCTTTGGAGGCTGAGACGGCAGGATGCCCACAGCCAGAGTCTGAGGTTGCAGTAAGCTACAATGCTATTGCACTCTGCTCAGGGCATATGGTAGAACTCTGTCTCGACAAAAAAAAAAAGAAAAAAATTTTTTTAGTATTATCTGTATAATATAAGGACTTACAAAATATATCACCATAATACTATTTTCCAATCTGAAAAAAATAACAGAAATTTCTCAGTACCATCAAATATCCAGGTGGTTCTAATAAACTTTAGTTTCAGTGGGCTGCTTTGGAAATCAGTACCCATGCATTAATTTGAATAACTTTAATAAAGTCTACTTTAAAGTTTTTGCAACATTTTCGGGTTTTAAACTTTTAAACTAAGTCATACTTGAAGCACCTTCCAGAATTCAGTTTTCATGCTATTTATCATTCATCTTCATTTATACATGTTTCCTAGTTTAGTTAAAGTAATTTTATTCCCTTTGATGTTAGGCATAGGTCTTGCTGCCACCCTGCTGCCACCCTTCTGCAACTCTTCTTTTTACCTGTAATTTAATAAAAAGTGTGATAAACATCTCTATTTTAAGAAAATTATACATTAGTATTTCTTTTTTCCTGTTCCTATAGGAGATCGTAAACAAGGTCTTCACAGTATGAACATGATGGAGGCAGCAGCGTCAGAGCCCTCTCTTGACTTAGATAATCTTAAACTGTTGGAGGTAAGATTGCTCTTAGATTATGGACTTTTCTTTCTACTTTCACATTTTATCTGGGACAGTGAATTTATTCATTTATTCAACCCATATTTATTTAGTATCAATTTTGTGCCAAGGCCTATTCTGGGCACTAGGAATGTAGGTAAACAATACAGATATCCCTGTGGGGGGTTATGTTCTAGTTCTAGCCTATGTTCTACAAATAACTAAATGAATATATAATTTCAAGTAGTAGTAAGTGCTGTGAAGAAAAGTAATATGGATAAAGAGATAAGAAAATGATGAAGAGGGGCTTCTTAAAGAAAGTATATTTAGAAAGAGGATGGCCTTTGAGTATAGATTTGAACAGAGTATTGGAAATAAAGACTGGAAATTTTGAGAAGAGTTATGGCCAGCAAGGAATACAGAGTAGGTGCCAAATAAATATTTCTTATCTGTGCATATATTATATATTTTTATAGATACATATGGATTATATATCCCATAAAATTTTAGTTTCATTTGGTAATACATTAGAAGCTGTGTTAAAAGTCTTAAACCATGGCAGGGCACATTGGCTCCACACCTTAAGGTCAGGAATTGAAGACCAACCTGAGCAAGAGCAAGACCCTCTCTGTACCACAAAAAACAAAACAAAACAAAAATTATAAAAACTAGCCAGGAGTGGTGGCACATGCCTATAGTCCCAGCTACTCGAGAGGCTAAATAAGGAGAATCACTTGAGCCCAGGAGTTCAAGGCTACAGTGAACTGTGATCACTGCACTATACTCCAGGCTAGGCAATAGAGCAAGGACAGTCTGTCTATATATTAAATTTTGACCTGGAAATAGTGAATGACATATTACACACATTCTTAAATAATCATAAATGCCTAACCTGTTTCATTAAAAGGTAAGAGTTATCACCAGAAATCAAAAATTAAGAGAATAGGTTACATTTTGCTGGTTCTTTGTGTGTTGAGTAATTTTTTATTGTATCCCAGATGTTGTGAATGTTATATTGTGG
Source organism: Loris lydekkerianus (assembly GCA_963574355.1). Taxonomy (NCBI): domain Eukaryota; kingdom Metazoa; phylum Chordata; class Mammalia; order Primates; family Lorisidae; genus Loris; species Loris lydekkerianus. The sequence continues at coordinate 11,414 of CAUYPK010099784.1, read as the reverse complement.
AAGCTGGAGACACTGTTACGTTCTTCTAAAGTGTGTTGATTTTTGTTGTTTGTTTTAGTAAGCAATTAACTTGGTTGGACACATAGTGCAAACTGTCTCTTAGGAAGAAACTCTAATTTCAATCCAGTTATTTTATCTTTAACCAGAGTCTTTTCAATGTATTCATAGGGTTTTGTCCTCTGACTTTGTCCTTTCCAGGATTCTCCCCTTACTTTTCAGCAGCTGCAGTTGCCCCAAATTATGCCCTTGGGTTCTCAGGGCCAAAAAGATTACTTACTACACAGTCCCAATTTCAGCCTGCCTCAGGCTAAAAGCCATAAAAATGAGTAGCTCACTTTGTGCCATTTCTTTCTTCTAAGCCAGATGCCTCTTGGTATCTGTCAGTTTTTGTTTATTCTCTAGTGCCTTTAGATCTTTTTTATTTTTTTTATTTTGTACAGACTTTATAGTTGTTACTTATGCACAGGCTGGATCTGATAGGAACTCCATCCTACTAGATAGGGACTTTATTATTTTCTTCATAATGAGGTAAAAAACCTTAGAGAGCTATGGCATACTATGTAGATTTGTACTTTATTATTTTGTAACTTTGTCGCATTGTGATATTACTATCTTGCTTTCTCTAAAACACTTTCAGCTGATTGGCCGGGGTAGATATGGAGCAGTATATAAAGGTTCCTTGGATGAGCGTCCAGTTGCTGTAAAAGTGTTTTCTTTTGCAAACCGTCAGAATTTTATCAATGAGAAAAACATTTACAGAGTGCCTTTGATGGAACATGACAATATAGCTCGCTTTATAGTTGGAGATGAGAGAGTCACTGCAGATGGACGCATGGAGTATTTACTTGTGATGGAGTACTATCCCAATGTAAGTCCTTTGTAAAATACAAGCTGACATTTATATTAGCTCTTAATCAGACTTTCAGGAAGACCACATGGAGTATTTGCTTATGATGGAATATTATCCCAATGTAAGTTCTTCGTAAAATATAAACTAGGTCAGGCATGGTGGCTCATGCCTGTATGTAATCCTAGTACTCTGGGAGGCCAAAGCAGGTAGATTGCTTAAGGTCAGGAGTTTGAGACTAACCTGAGCAATAAGGAGACCCCGTCTCTACTAAAAATAGAAAAACTCAAGATGATCACTTGAGCCCAAGAGCTTGAGGTTGCTGTGAGCTATGATGCCACGGCACTCTACTCAGAGCCCCAGAGTAAGACTCTGTCTCCCTCCCCAAAAATTATATATATATGTATATATACATATGTGTGTGTGTGTGTGTGTGTGTGTATACTCACATTTATATTATCTCTCAATCATACTTTCAGGAAGACCACTATAATAGAGAGCATTGCTGATTATTAATGGTCTGTAATGAAATAAGGATCTCACACCAGAATATGAATCAACTCATTATTACACTGTTATTCAGCTTTCTCCTTTATTTCTCTTTCTCTGTCTCTCTTTCTCTTTCTCTCTCTGTCTCTCTCTTTTCTTTTCTTTTTTTTTTTTTTTTTTTTTTTTTGATACCAAGACTTTCTCAATGAAGTAAACAATACTTTGACATTCATTCTGGTACAAGCTCCTTATCTCATCAGAGACTGGTAATAGTTTGTGGATAAGCACTTTGAGTAGTACTATTACAGACATGTTTACAAAGACCTCCTGTTTTCTACTTATAAAACAATAGTATAGTTTGTGATCCTACTGGTAAAATATTTTTTAATCCTAATTTGATAGATCAAAGAATTGTTTAAAAGGAAATAACCACTCATAATTTTTAAGATTAGAGACATAAGAATTGGTAATGTTTAAAGTCTCCTTTCCTTTCCATCCTCTCCTCTTCTGTCTATACTAGAAATGTCTTACTCTTTAAAGATTCTGAAATATAGTAGTTCATTAGATCTTCATAGACTCCTAGCCTATGCAGATTCTTTATAAGGTTGCTAACTTACCTCTTCATGTTAAAATAAACTAATTTCCTTTGGGGGGGGTTATTTGTTTCCTGTATATAGGGATCTTTATGCAAGTATTTGAGTCTCCATACAAGTGATTGGGTAAGCTCTTGCCGTCTGGCTCATTCTGTGACTAGAGGACTGGCTTATCTTCATACTGAATTACCAAGAGGAGGTAAGAGAGTGAATAGAAGATGAACAACATGTGGGTTCAAACGTCACAAAGGAAAATTTTAATCATGTTCTCAGAGTATAATTTATATTATTAGAGATTTGTTATTACCCAAAATTTTGAAATATGTAGCATGAAGTAATGTATTTTAACAGGAAGAATGAGAAACAGAACTTCAAGATTATAAAGGGGCTATGGATCCATTAAGAATTTGATAATTGGGCTTGGCACTTGTAGCACAGTGGTTACAGTTCCGGCCTCATACACCGAGGCTGGTGGGTTCGAACGTAGGCCAGCTAAATGACAATGACAACTACAACAAAAAAATAGCCCAGCATTGTGGTGGGCCCCTGTAGTCCCAGCTACTTGGGAGGCTGAGGCAAGAGAATCACTTAAGCCCAAGAGTTTGAAGTTGCTGTGAGCTGTTATGCCACAGCACTGTACTAGGTAGGACATCGTGAGACTCTTTCTCAAAAAAAAAAAAAAAAAAAAAGTGGAGCCCTTAGCTCAGTGGGTAGGGCAACAGCCACGTACACCAAGGCTGGTGGGTTCAAACCCAGCCTGGGCCACCTAAACAACAATGACAACTGCAAAAAAAAAAAAAAACGCCAGGTGTTGTGGCGGGCACCTATAATCCCAGCTACTTGGGAGGCTGAGACAAGAGAATTGCTTAAGCCCAAAAGTTGGAGGTTGCTGTAAGCTGTGACGCCACACCACTCTACTGAGGGCAACAAAATGAGACTCTGTCTCAAAAAGAAAAAAAAAATTTTTTTTTTGGATAATTGGCTGGGTAGAGTGGCTTGTGCCTATAATCTAGCAATTGGGAGTCTGAGGCAGGAGGATTATTTGAAGTCAGGAGTTCAAGACCAGCCTGAGCAAAAGTGAGACCTGCCCCCCCCATCTCTATTAAAAATAAAAAAAATTAACCGGACGTGGTGACATGCACCTGTAGTCCCAGCTAATTGGGGAACTGAGGCAGAAGGATCACTTGAACCTAGGAGTTTGAGAGTTTGATGTTGCAGTGAGCTAAATTGTGCCACTGTACTCTAGCCAGGGGTGACAGAGTAAGAGTCTGTCTTTCAGGGGGGAGGGGAAATCTGATTCTTGTCCATGAAGAATTTTTGTTCACACGCTAAACATTCTTCCTCTAAACATACACATATGGATATACTTAGAAAATGTTCTTGTGATTCTAGGAATTCTCAGACCTTTAAAGCACATTTGTGAACCTTAGGTTAAGAATCTTTGAGCTAGGCTATATTTTCTTTGTACTTATTTTGTTAATTTAAATGAACTATAATACATTATTACTACTTTAGTTTTAACATCATATGGATCTTTATTCCATGGGTTGGCATAAAAACCAAAGGTATCTTTTTATAAATCAACATTTCTATTAGAATTAGGTTTGGCAGAATCTATCAGAGCAGAGTGGGCATGGGAATGGAATAACAGTTGCTTCAGTAAGAAATTTTTTTCTTTCTCATATAAGGATCTAGGGCAAAATAGTCTACAATTGGTTTAGCAGCATCATCAGGCCCTCAGGCTCCTATTTTTCTTCTTCACCATCCTTCATATGGCTCTCATTTCAAAGTCACCTCATTATCTATCATGTTGTATTCTAGTCAGCAGGAGAAAGGAAGGGTAGGCAAAAGGAATTGCCCCTTTCTCCCTCTGATATTCCACTCCTATACACATGCTTTGTTTTGACTATACTTAAGTTTTGTTTCCCAGAAGTTTGTCCATACTTAGCTGCAAAAGAGACGGTGAATATAATTTGTTTGTTTGTTTTGGCTAAGTAGATTGCTGCCTCAAATAATATTGGGTGCTATTACTAAGAAGAAAGGGGAGAATGTATGGTGGGGAGTCAGTCTTTGCCAGTGTTTTAGAATTCTGTGATTATATTCCTTGCGGTAACTATAGTTTTTCTCAGCTTCCATGTACATTTATTACTAGTTCAAAGCGTCTGTTTAATACATTTGCTTTCTCACATTGTTTCAAAATACACTTCACTTCACAGACAGCACCAAATTAGCTTTGCTGTGATAATTCTGTCTCCATGCTTTCTTAAGCTGTTGTCCTTTACTGCATTTTGTTGTCATATTATGGCTCTGACATTATTTTTCAGGCTCTGTGACCTCTTTAGTGGAGAGATTTGTTTCTTAGATCTTTGTTCCATTGTATAATATAGTATGGGTCATCTTTCCTAGCTGATGCTTCAAATATATATATAGATATATCTATGTCTATATCTATCTATATATATGTATATATATGTAATTTCTCCTGAATAATTTATCAGTTCATTTATCTTGACATCTTGCTTTTCCTGAATACAGAATTGAGTACGGTTATTACTTAAGTCAGCAACTTTATGTACTTTCTTTAGTGCTTTAGCACATTAACCATTGTACTGTGTCCCCTTACTCTTAAATATTATACCTCCTTTAAAAAGCTGGCTTAGTATAGAACTCAAAATAACATCCTAATTCCCCTTTTCTAGGTTTACATGATTCAGCAAGAGTTTGAGTCAAATACTGGTTGAAAAGATGCTTGCCATCAAATATGAGTTTTATTTGAACAAGAATGTTACTCTTAAATATTAGCTAATGTTATCACTAAATAGTTACCTTTTAAAAAATAAATATATGAATAATGTTGCATATTGAGTTTATAGCTTTGCCTAATTATTAAAAAAAAATTCCTAAGTTTAGATGCTCCTTGATGTATAATAGGTTGTGTCCTAATAATCATAAGTTGAAAACATTTTAATTCACATGTATGTATAAATATCTACAAAGACACAATTTTTGCTTAGATTTTCATTATAAAAAATATAATAAAAATATGATCTTGTACTTTTTGCCTAGTGCAGTGCTCTACCTGGGGCAAACCCTCATTCGACACCTGAATAAAAAAGTAAAACAAATACTGAAGGGAACTTAAAAGGGAAAACTTATCTCAAAAGGGCAGTCTATAGTCTTAATCTTTGCATCGGTTATGAGTTCTATCTCATCTTCTCTCTTTTTCTCTTTCATTCTCTTCTTCCCTTCCCTCCCTTCTTCTTCTCCTTTGAAATTTCTTTTTCTTTATCTTTTTTAGTAATAGCAAGTATAATACTGTATACTAGCTACTTTCTGTCTGTCTCACTGAGTCATTGCACATTCTCCCCATCATAAGTCTGGTTATCCCTAAAGTATGAGATCTTTTCATTTAAATAATGATTTGATATTAGTACACAAACATATTCCAATGTCTCCATAAATTTTCTTATATAAATATCAGCTCAAGATTATACCATATGCGCTAATGTTGTGGTTTTATCCAAAGAAATGGAGCTCTCACAGAACTGAATAGTAGCCAAGTTAATACAACCTTTGGAAGACTGGGATAGGAAGTGGATAAGGAAGATGAAAAATTGATCTTCATTAACTGTTACTTAGATGAATAAACTTTGTAATGCCTATCTTTCTTCAAATTATGCTAAGGCAGGCATAATGTGAGGGTTATGGCACACCTCCAAGGTGAGGGGCACAACTACAAGCTAAACTTTACCTAACAGATGCAAACTAAGTAACCTAAACTTCTGTACCCTCATGTTAATCTGAAATTTGAAAAATAATTTAAAAAGAAAAAAAATTTAAATGTGCTATTGCTTAATTTTTTTTTTTCTTTGAGACAGAGTCTCAAGCTGTTGCCCTCTGTAGAGTGCTGCTGTGTCATAGCTCCCAGCAACTTCCAATTCTAGGTTTAAGCGATTCTCTAGCCTCAGCCTGCCAAGTAGCTGGGGACTACAGGCACTTGCCACAACACTGGCTAATTTTTTTTGCCATTGTCATTGTTCTTTAGCTAGCCTGGGCCCAATCTGAACCCGCCAGCCTCAGTGTATGTGGCCAGCACCTTACCCACTGAACTATAGATGCCACCCTGTTGCTTAATTTTTTATGTATCAAAGGACTCATTCTCTGTCTATAGTTTCACTGTTGACGAAATTAAACTTGAATGCTCATTAATGAGAGTAATATATTTCTAAATATTGAGTCTTTTTGTGCCCCCAAATAAATACTCAGTAAACCTTGATTGCTTCATTTCTTTGTTTACCTAGGGAGATATTTTAAATTGTAGAAATTGTGCTATAGAATTTTTTTTCATTTCCAGAGCTCTGATTTTATGTAATGTAAGTTTATGTAAGCTTTCCTTATAGAGAGGGGGGAAAAATAGCATAGTGTTTTTGGTGAGGAGCTTTTGTTAGATTTATTCTTTCCATCAGCAAATGTGTATGTGTGCCAAGTCTTTTAAATTCACATGAGACATATTCCCTTTCTGCCTTCATAGGGCCTAGTGGTAAGGCTAAACAAGTAGTAGAATGAATATAACACTACTTTGCTTCTTTAAAATCAGAAATCACATATCTTGCTGGGAGATACTAGCTCTTCCACTTGTTCTTCCAATTCATTGTAAAACTATTTTTAGTTAGATTTAAAAAACAGAAGTGGGCTTAGAGACGTGGCTAAACCTTAGGACAGAACTGGAATGTACTGCCACAGGTTTGGATCTGCTAAGCCATAGGAGAATAGTATAAAATTTATATTAAAATTTTGGAGCCACATTTATTTTTCATTGGTACTTGTTTTAGACAAGCTTACTGTTTTTGGATGCGTATGATGCCAAATGTTCCTTTTTGGATTGCCTCCTTTTGCTGCCTTAAAAATAGACAAAACAAGTATATGTTAGAATCATTAGTAGAAGCAGCAGTATGTTGGCTGTTACTTTCAGCTTAATTTTTAATGCATAATTAACTATACATGCAGGAGTTATATTCTAAAATATGTTAGAGAATAGTGATGAGTGTAAGTTGAAATTTTGATTTCTTGTGTCCTTTTTTGTTATTAGAAAATTTGTGGGCAAAAGAATAACACTATCTCCTATATTGATGTAATTAGTATTGTTACACGTTCATTTCATTTCCAATAGTGCTGTTTGAGCATTAATAAATACTTGAAATTATCCAAACAGATCATTATAAACCTGCAATTTCCCACCGAGATTTAAATAGCAGAAATGTCCTGGTGAAAAATGATGGAACCTGTGTTATTAGTGACTTTGGATTATCTATGAGGCTGACTGGAAATAGACTGGTGCGCCCAGGAGAAGAAGATAATGCAGCCATAAGTGAGGTGAGTGTATACAGAAGATATCCAACTGAAGTACTTAGAACCTATAATGAATTGCATTAACAAATCTACTCCACAAAGTAGTCATCCTAATCCTACCAATTACAGAATATTGTAAATTACAAAATTAAGAAATACGAAAGACATTTCTTAAAGACCTTTGTACAGTTCATCAGTTCATTTTGGAAATCACTGCCATTCCAAATCTTTTTTGACAAGCATTAGGAAGAAATTTGTAGAAACCGGTTTTTTGTTATTTTGTTTATTTCATTTATTTATTTATTTATTTATTTATTGAGACAGAGTTTTACTATGCCCTCAGTAGAGTGCTGTGATATCACGGCTCACAGCACCTCAAACGCTTGGGCTTACATGATTCCCTTGCCTCAGCCTCCCAAGTAGGTGGGACTATAGGCGCTCACCACACCCAGCTATTTTTTTTGTTGTTCTAGTTGTCATTGTTGTTTGGCAGGCCCGGGCTGGATTCAAACCTGCCAACCTCAGTGTATGTGGCCGGCGCCCTAACCACTAAGCTACAGGCCTTGACCCTGTTTGTTTACTTTTAGAGACAAGGTCTTAGTCATTGCCCAGGCTGGAATGCAGTGGCCCTATTGTAGCTTGCGATAGCTTGGAACTCCTGGGCTCAAGCAATCCACCCATCCCAGCTTACTGAGTAGCTAGGATTTATAGGCGAGTGCCACTATGGCTAGCTAACATTTTTTATTTTTTTGTAGAGAAAGGGTCTCACTGTCTTGCCTAGGCTGGTCTCTCTTGGCTTTAAGCAGGCCTTCCACTTTTGGGTCCCAAAGTGCTGGGGTAATAGGGATGAACCAGTGCACCCAGTCAAGAACCAATTTTTGTTTTGGTTTTGGTTTTTTTTTTTTTTAAGAGAGGCAGAGTCTCACTTTATGGTAGAGTGCCATGGCGTCACACAGCTCACAGCAACCTCCAGCTCCTGGGCTTAAGCAATTCTCTTGCCTCAGCCTCCCGAGTAGCTGGGACTACAGGTGCCCGCCACAACGCCTGGCTATTTTTTTTGTTGCAGTTTGGCCGGGGCTGGGTTTGAACCTGCCACCCTCGGCATCTGGGGCCAGCGCCCTACTCACTGAGCCACAGACGCCTCCCAAGAACCAACTTTTGAAGCAAGAGTAAAGTTACTGAGTTTGAAGCTGGGCACAGTGGCTGATGCCTATAATCCTAGCACTTTGGGAAGCCAAAGCAAGAGGATCACTTGAGGCCAGGAATTCAAGACTAACCTGAGCAGTCTAGTGACATGCCATCTCTACAAAAAATAGAAAAATTAGTTGGGTATGATAGCATGAGCCTATAGTCTCAACTACTCAGAACTATGATGATGCTACTGCACTGTTTCTCAGGCAACAGAGTAAGATCCTGTCTCCAAAAAGAAAAAAAAAGTTACCAAGTTTAAGATAGAAAATATACCAAGTTTGATACATATATGTACATACACACACACACATATATATGCACACTTACACAATTCTAGTTGATCACCTCCTACATAGATCACCTCCTTAAGTTGACCTAATTTTCATAGACTGGACATGCCCCACATATATCTGTCAGTACAGTAGGCCTAGTTCCTTATGTTGACCACCTCCATATGTTGACCAGTTTGGTGTAGTGTATTGGGTAGGCAAATTACAGAGATTCTACTATGTCTCTGTGTGGCTGTGTGTGTATTTTTGTGAATTTTTAAAAATATTTAATAGTGCACATATTGTTTTGTAATTTTCTCACTGTGTCATCCAAGTGTTTTATGTTGATAAACATATTAAGGTCTAGGTCATTCTTTTTGATTGATAAAGAAGATTCGCTAATGGCTCGGCACCCATAGCACAGTATTTACAGCACCAACCACATGCACCAAGGCTGGTGAGTTCAAGCCCGGCCCAGGCCAGCTAAACAACAATGACAACTGCAACAAAAAATAGCCAGGCGTGTGGCAGGTGCCTGTAGTCCCAGCTACTTTGGAGGCTGAGGCAAGAGAATAGCTTAAAGCCCAGGAGTTTGAGGTTGCTGTGAGCTATGATGCTACAGCACTCTACCGAGGGCAACATAGTGAGACACTCTCTCAAAACAAAACAAAAAAAAAATTCACTAAAATTGATTTCCCACAGTTTAATTATTCAGGAGGTGTATTTTACAGGTCAAATAACAGATCATTGCTTTTCCTGAAATGTACATATAACTTCTAGTCTAATGTCTGCCTTTCAGAATATGCTATATTCTCTCCCTGAAAAATGTCACTCTAATTTATCAGGTTGGCACAATTAGATATATGGCACCAGAAGTGCTAGAAGGAGCTGTGAACCTGAGAGACTGTGAATCAGCTTTGAAACAAGTAGATATGTATGCACTTGGACTAATCTATTGGGAGATATTTATGAGATGTACAGACCTCTTCCCAGGTAAGAACTGTTGTTAAAATTTGATGTGTTTTAAAGTGAAGCAGTTATATCTTCTTTCTCTACCTATATTAAATAACTTTTACATGGCAATCTTTTTACTTTCTTTTTAAAATTTATTTTATTTTTTAGTTTTTTTTACTTTCATTTAAACATTTTGTTCACTGCCATCTAGTGTTCAGAAATATTATTAGCAGAAAGATGTGAATCAAAATTTTAAAAAAATTACTCCAAATTTTTATCTGACTGTAGTTTAATTAATTGGCAGTCATAGTTTATCTAATAGTGTTTAGCTTGGTCTTGCTTTAGCAGTCATCATTTTCCTTATGCACCCTCTTAGCATTTTAGACAAGCTATACTTAGAATGTTTCTTGAGTTCATCCTTTGCAGAATTAGGAGCATTGAATTATTTGTGAACATTTTTTTCCTTTTCTTTTCTTCATTCTCCCTTTTGTTTATTCTTCCTTTTTTCTTTCTTTCCTTTCTTCCTTTTTCCCTACTACTCTTCTTCCCTTCCTCATTCCCTCCTTCCCTTTCTCTCCTCCCTTTGAAGGAATGCTCATTTAAGTGAATGTTTGTTTAAGGCTTATTTGAAACAATCATAGGAACTTACAGTTTTTCTCTCTTTCTTAGGATTACATTACTGTTGTTATCATATAAAAGCTTTAACTATAAATCTGTCTGTGCATTGCATTCTACTAGATGATGTACAGACTGATTTGATATATGTGATCTCTATCTCATAGGAACAACACTATTAAAAGGATAGAAAAAGCAACACTGGGCAAATTTATGAAATGGAGCTATTTAATAAAGACAGATTAATAGTGAGGTTGAATTGTCTTGCTTTAATGGCATTATGCATTAAACATTAGTTTATAACTCAAAAGTATAAATAAATGAATGATTACTTAGATTAACTGAAGGTCAATCATTTATCATTTAGAAGTATATTTTTTAGTTTATTAGAACTACAGCGATTCAATTGAGGTGCTTTTCTGAAAATAGCAATTGCAGTAGCATCACAAGTATTCTATTATTAGAACTTTAACCATATTTTTTATTTTTTTTAATATTCTCATGTAGGGTTTTTTTTATTTGTTTGTTTTGTTTTGTTTTTGAGACAGAGTCTCACTTTGTCACCCTTGGTAGAGAGCCATGGCATCACAGCTCACAGCAACCTCTAACTCTTGGGCTTAAGTGATTCTCTTGCCTTAGCCTCCCAAGTAGCTGGGACTATAGGCGCCCGCCACAACACCTAGCTATTTTTTGTTGCAATTCTCATTGCTGTTTTAGCAGGCTGGGGCCGGGTTCGAATCCATCACCCTCGGTATATGGGGCTGGCGCCCTACCCATAAGATTTTTGTTATAGAAGCATATCTGACTAAAATGATTCTTTTATCAGTATTAGTATACTGCTACCAGCAACGGTTTTTTTAATTATTTTTATTTATTTATTATTGTTGGGGATTCATTGAGGATACAAGAAACTAGGTTACACTGATTACATTTATTAGGTAAAGTCCCTCTTACAATCATGTCTTGCCCCCAAAAGGTGTGGCACACACCAAGGCTCCACCCCCTTCTTTCCCTCCCTCCCCCACTCTGCTCTTCCTTTCCTCACCCCACCCTCCTTTCTCTCTCACCAGCAACATTTTTTGAAAAACTACTATGTTCAAAGAATGA
>CAUYPK010099778.1:0-10934 GCA_963574355.1 Loris lydekkerianus | reverse complement strand
CCATTATAAGAAATAAATTTGTATTTAAAACAAACTCATTAGGCAGGAACATCACAAGACATATAAAGGTTTCCAAATTCTAAGAATGTGATACTGCAGGAGAAAAAGTGGGCACAGCCCTGGACCTTGGACACATTTACCCGAGGAGCAATTATTTCTTTCTCTTTCTCCTCCTTGCCTTGACTAACTCTCAAGGGAGATTATCTGGACATATTAATCCTACATCTTGATAATATGCCTTTAAAGGCATCACCCTAACCCCTTCACTACTACCACCCACCATATCCACAGGTAGAGGGACCTTGAAGTACAGAAAATATTTCACCCTTTCCTGTTCTTTATCAAAGTAGTCAGGGAGAAGGAGATTCCACATAAAGACCAAAGTATATGTTTCTTATTTTGTGGCCTCCAGTGCCCTTCCCTGCCAGCAATTTCTACTATGGAAATGAAAATATGGGCCCTGTGACCTCTTTCTGGAAAAAAATAAACTCCACTGACTTAAATGTATCTGGAAATCCTGATGCTTGATAATCACCTAAACTTAGCAGCACATGTGGACAATTAATGAAAACCACAGGATGACACAGCCCAGACTCACAGAATCTTTGGGAAGGCAGAGTCACAGATGAGGTGCTTCTTCATACTGGCCATGAAATCCTGACTGGAAGCCTGGGCTGAGGACTACTTAGTTAAGCATCACCTCTCAAGGTTTAATATGCATACAAGTTATTTCCCATTATGCCCACTCTAAGTATCTGATTCTGTAAGAGCAGCACCAACTGTACTTCCAAGCTAATAATCATTTTATATGAACAATGCCTGTTTGTATCCTTCCTGAAGAATTTCAGGAAGAAGGCTGAGCCCATGGCTCACACCTATAGTCCCATCACTCTTCGTAGCTGAGGCGGGTGGATCCCCTGAGCTCAGGAGTTCCAGATCTGCCTGAGCAAGAGTGAGACCCAGCCTCTAAAAAGAAGCAGGTGTTTTGGTGGGCACCTCTATTATCAGCTACTCATGAGGCTGAGGAAAGAAGGTGCCTTGAGCCCGGGAGTTTGAAGTTGCAGTGAGCTGTGATGCCACAACATGCTATAGAGAATGACAAAGTGAGACTCTGTCTCAAAAAAGGAAAGAAAAATTTCACCAAGTTTTTTTGAACCATTAGCTATAGAACAATGATTGCAGGATACCCATAGGAATTTTTTTTTTTTTTGAGACAGAGTCTCAAAATGTCCCCCACAGTAGAGTACCGTGACATCAGAGCTCACAGCAACCTCCAACTCTTGGGCTAAAGCGATTCTCTTGCTTCAGCTTCCCAAGTAGCTGGGACTACAAGCAACCACAACAATGTCTGGCTATTTTTTGTTGCAGTTGTCATTGTTTTTTTGCTGGCCCAGGCCAGGTTCAAACCGCCAGCCTCAGTGCATGTAACTGGTGCCATAACCACTGTGCTATTGGCATCAAGCCCTCCATAGGAATTAAGGATGGAAAATAGTGAGCAGTTAACCCCCATTTCAGTTTTGATCTAGCTCATGTCAGCTAGACTGATGAAACTGTTTCAATGAGACATCTACACCTATACCTAGAAAGCTCCTACACATCGTTTCCCAAGCTCCTTATGCCTTTCACCACCTTCTGGTCAGCTGAGGAACATCAGGTGGTCCTTCCAACATTAGTCAGCCATCTCCTCATGTTGCTCTTGAATACACTGCTTTTTTTCCCACCAACTCTTGCCTTGTGACTATGACTTTTCATGAAGAAATAGTCAATCTTGGGGTCAGTTAAAATTTTTCAGGTTTTGAGTGAGTCTATGAAGTGGCTTGTTTAACAATTCCCCCTGTTGCTGCTGTTACCCTTTTAGACTATAGCAGCACTCAGGTGGAGAAAGCAAACACAGCACAGAGTCCCCTCTGCTCAACACTTTGTAACAACACAAATATCTCTGGTGCACAGAAGACCACCAATCACAATCTTGATGCATGGCAGAGTTTGCTGGCACTTTAAATTCTCCAGAGGTGAGAGAAGGCAGCCGTGTCTAAGGAACTGGACTCAGAATTTGGACCTGCAGATTTGGGTCTGGCACATCCAGGGGTAGAAGCCAGTGCCCTGTGTACATGCATGAAAATTATGGAAACAGAAAAATAGAAATGAGGACAGTCTCAGGTATACTCAATGCACATCTGTCACCCAGGGTGAGATTCTGGCCTCATAGTTTCTGGATCAGTTTTAGGTCTGAAGATATCAGGGTAATTGAAAGACAGAGACAGGTACTGGCTGATTGCTGCCCTATAAAAGTAGTTTCTAAAACTCTACAGGTTATCCCCAAAGTCACCATACATAGGAAAAATTGTAGCTAAATATACCTTTTTAAAATACTCATTACACACTTTTACAAAGAGATGGCAATACATAGAGAATAGTTCATAAATGTTTTATAAAATTTTTTTGCAAATAGGGCAGTGCCTGTGGCTCAGTGAGTAGGGCACCAGCCCCATATACCAAGGGTACAGGTGAAAAGCCTATATGTAAGACTTTTATACAGATTATTTCAGTGAGCATAAGTTAAAAGTCTTTGGGAGACGGAATGGAAAAACCTGGCTAGCACTCCATTATTGTTACAGGCCTGGTCACGTAAGAGATAGGACTTGCTGACTTTTGGCCTGAGCACGGAGGCAGGGCTTGAAAGCAGGCTCTGTATATCTCAGGAATTTCCAAACTGCTCCCTTAAGATGAACGACTGCCTCCAGATGGTCTGTTAAAGGTCAAGGCATTGTACATTGTAGCCATTTGGTCCCCCAGAGTTCTGTCTTGTACCTGATCTCCTGTAGCTTTGGTTAGTTACTTAGAATAAGAAACAACTTTAGATAAGGTTAGAAGTGTTGTTATCACCTAAACTGTAGACACCCTGTGCCAGGTGGTTAGGGCCTGGGTCTTTGAGTTAGAGCCAGTAGATTATTGATTTATGATGCGTACATACAGTAGTGCCTATAAAAGTTGTGGTAAAATAAAAATTTCTTGTTACACACCTAAGAGAGTGGTGATCTCCTTTTCTGTTAGACAATTTCAACTGCAGGACCTAAACTCTGCAATGCTACATGCATTTGCATCCCACATCAGAGGGTGGCAGGTTCAAACCATGCCCCAGCCAAACTGCAACAAAAAATAGTCAGGTGTTGTCCTGGGTGCCTATACTCCCATACTCCCAGCTTCCTGGGAAGCTGGGGCAAGAAAATCACCTAAGCCAAAGAGCTGCAGGTTGCTGTGAGCTGTGACGCCACGGCACACTACCCAGGGTGACAAAGTGACACTCTGTCTCAAAAAAAAAAGTCATTGAAAATAAAATTCATAGAGCTATGATTTCCCTTTTTCCCTGTGTATGTTGACTGTAGGGTCAATTTTTGGGACACCATGTACTATAACTGCTCAAGAAGGGAGATTGGAAACTGGCAGAGACCATGGTACCTTTGTTATTTGGGACAAAATTCACTCTGCTCTACAATTATGCATTGTGACTGGAAGGTTGAGATGGAAAGCGCCCTCTGGAGTTATACTCAGTGGGCATCATCTATTTGTTTGTTTTGTTTTTTGAGGAGACAGAGTCTCACTTTGTATGACTCACCTCAGTATGGTGTTGTGGTCTCATAGCTCACAGCAACCTCAAACTTTTGGGCTCAAAGCAATTCTCTTCCCTCTGCATCCCAAGTAGCTGGGACCATAGGTGCCCGCCACAATGCCCGATTATTTTTAGAGACGGGGCCTTGCTCTGGCTGACGATGATCTTGAACCCGTGACTTCAGGCAATCCACCTGGCTGAGCACCCCAAAGGGTAGGATTACAGGCGTGAGCCACTGGGCCTGGCTTGGCATCATCTATGTTTATGTCATATCTGATAACTCTGGATGGCATATAAAAATACTATATAATTAAAAACAGAGTCATTTTGGACTCTAGAAGAACCCACCATAATTGTAGACAGAAAAAGAACTGTCATATTAAACCAGAATGTGATGTTCATCTCAAACAACCTAAGAGATTGCAAAGATGAATTAAATCACCATAAATAGTCCTCACTAAGACCTGACAGCACCATTGGTTATATAGGGTGTCCATAAAGTTTGTGTGCAACTTAAAATAGTAAAACCCAGAGTGACAAAGTGAGACTCTGTCTCACAAAGAAAAAATAACAGAAGAAAACAAAAGACAAAAACAGAAAGAAGACATGTATAGGGCCAGGGGATAATGGTGAGAGATTGGGGTGTGTAATTCAACCTGGGAAGGAGCTCTGATTACAAAAATGTCCCAGGCTCTGTTTTCTCAAGAGCAGCTCATTGCAAAAAACAAAACTTCCCATGGTGACTCAGGTGATATTCCCTATTTTACCTATGACAAGGCCAGGCACAGGCTCTGCAAATTCCCATTTCCTGCTTATAATTAATTACCTGAACAGTTGTTTCTTCACCAGTCAGAACTAAATACTTTTTCAAATTTTGCTAAAGTTACTTTTCTTCCCCCAGGATACTGACTTTTGGTCAATTCTAAGTCTGACTTCAATATCTAACCCATCTTTATGCCCCTCCTAAGAACTGTCTGACTGCAGGATGAAACATCTCCTGACCTGGCAGATTATTTCTTCACCCTCCATTCTGCCCTCATCTCCCACCTTCTTCCCACACTTGTGTGTGTGATGGTTGCAGATCATTTATACTTCATGCTTTCCCCAAGCAATACTTCCTGCAATAAGGAAGAATTCATTTATTGGACAATAAGACGGAATTTTAATTTTATTCTATTGCACAATGTCTAGAAACACCACTAGAACAATACTAATTACACCTCAGGAAGCACTTACCATCACCCTCCACTTCCATACACCACATCAGCTTATGGGTCCCCAGCTTTCAGGTCTCTACACATCTACAAAGGGCTCTTCCATACCCGAAGTGAACAGGCTGAAAACTTTCAGAGAAGAACTCCTGGGCACTCAATGATCATCTTTTGGAAAAACAAGAATGACCTTGTCCTAGTCACTAGACTCAGAACTTTGGTTCCTGGTCAAGTTTGTTCACTTGTAGATGAGAAAATATCAAGTGCTTGAGAAACCCACCAAAATTCTGCAAACTCAGTGTAGATGTTTATATGATAGAAGGAAACTGTAAGACACTTTTCATTTCTTATGTCAACATGAAAAGCAAAATTCCCGGGTGGTGCCTGTGGCTCAAGGAGTAGGGTGCTAGCCCCATATACCAGGGGTGGCAGGTTCAAACCTGGCCCCAGCCAAAACTTAAAAAAAAAAAAAAAAGAAGAAAAGCAAAATTACCGATTTTGTGAGACAATAGTGATATCATTTAATTATTAATTCCACGAAAACAAATCATTTAGTAAACAATCATCTGAGACCATCTCTGCAAGTTTACAAGTCCCCTTCCATTGCATTTAGCATTAAATTCCAACTTCCAGATGATACAAAACAGAACAAAGTTACCTACTGTCACAGATTGTCCTGTCTGTGTAAGAAAGGAACTGACATTGGGGAATATTCACAATTCACCAATTGATCTACCACACTTTCACGTGGAAATTTATATGCAGCCATGAAGCAATCCGCACTTCATCATGGTCTTCTTCTTGGTGTCATTGCAAAGCTAATCCCTGGGCTTACATTTGAAATCATCCTCAGACAGTGACGTATCCCAAAACCTTACTACTGAACCTTTTCCTTTAGGTTGCTTCGCTAAAAAGATCAACTAATAGTTATGGTAGATTAATAAGAGAATGGTTTATTTCGGGCAATGTGGCTCAAAGGAGTAGGGTGCTGGCCCCATATGCCGGAGGTGGCAGATTCAAACCCAGCCCTGGACAAAAACTGCAAAAAATAAAAAAATAAAAAACCATGCCCATGGAGGGAACCACAAGAACGATTTCCCAAAGTCTCAGTGATAGTCAGTGGCTTTTGAAGATGTATTTTAGAAGGAAGGGGGAAGAGTGGGGGAAAGTATAGGGGCAGCGTTTGGTTACTATGGGGAATGTGTGTTGATGGATGGAAACAGATTGAGAGACACGTCTTGCACTTCAAATGACCTTAGGGCCAGGTCTATGTGATAAGGATTCCAATAGCCCCTTTTCAGATTCTAAATCAGGTTACTCAGGTTTTGGAGAGGAGAAGCAAGTGCTTTCTCATGAACTTTTGACTGAAAATATTCTTTATACCAAGGAATCATATTTTACGGTGAAATTTACTTGGCTCCTTCAGTACACCCACTCAAAGAAAAAAAGATAAAAACAATTTGTTTAATGAAATGGAATGGAATATATCACTACATACTTAATTCCCTTTCCTGAACTCCAGTTCTGTCTTGCATTTTCAAGAAAATTTTTTTTATTTTTTAAGTTCTATTCATATATTGCATTTTTTTTTTCTTTTTCTTTCTTTCTTTTTTTTTTTTGGAGACAGATCCTCAAGCTGTCACCCTGGGTATAGTGTCATGGCATCACAGCTCATAGTAACCTCAAACTCTTGGGCCTAAGCGATTCTCTTGCTTTAGCCTCCCAAGTAGCTGAGACTACAGATGCCCGCCACAACACCTGGCTATTTTTTGGTTGTAGTTGTCATTGTTGTTTGCCAGGCTCAGGCTGGATCTGAACCTGCCAGCTCTGGTGTATGTGGCTGGCGCCTTTGCTGCTTGAGCTACAGGTGCCGAGTCTGACATATTGCATTTTACACTTAATAAAAAATTGAAATAAAATAATAAAATAATAAAATAAAGAAACAAAGCTTTTCAAGGTTCACTGGTGACTGAAATACAGACATGCCTCAGTCAAGTAAGGTCACCCTATCTATCCCTTAAGACATCCTCCCACCCTCACCCTCAGCCTGCTCACAGAATTGCTCAATGGCCACACTCCCAGGAGAAACTGCACCCAAGTTTTCAATGCATATGAAATGTAAACTGTGTTACAGGGTGTTTTCTTGTTTTTTTTTTTTTTTTTGGTTGAGACAGTCTCCTTTTGTCATACTTGATAGAGTTCAGTGGCTTCATAGCTCACAGAAACCTCAAACTCCCAGGCTCAAACAATTCTCTTGCCTCAGCCTCTCTAGTAGTTTGCACTACAGTTACCCATCACACACCCAGCACTTTTTTTTTTTTGACAGGCCTGGGCCACATTTGAACCCACCAGAGCATGTGGCCAGTTCCCTAACCATTGAGCTACAGATGCCCAGCCTGTGTTGCAGGTTTTCAAAACACTTCGCTGGGATTTCGTTATCCTTATCTTTTTAGATAATTTTCCTCCTTTGAAATATCTGAGAATCCAAAAGGTAAAAATAATTTGTGCATTTTCCCCAGAATATCAGTACTTCATTGAGTAACAGTAATATGTTCCAGAAATGAAAGCTGAGGCTGGTATAAAAAAACTTAAAGACCCAATGGCTTAGCTGTTTACATGAAGGGTACACTAAGAGACTGCTCTCAAACTGAAAAGCATTCTTATACTCCCAAGAGAGGCTCCAACCCCATACCTCAGGCTATCCACTGGACAGGTATGTCCTTGATATTTGTGAACACTCCAGTAAACATGGATGCCATGGACATCTTGAGTTGTCCTCAGACAAGTGTAAAGCTCTGGACCAACTAAAGACAGAAGGATGGCTGAGGACACATTACCCTGTACAGTTACCAAGAGAGGATACCCAGGAAGGGTGAGGTCTAGTAGTGAGAGTGGATACCTGAGAAGGTTGAGATCTAGGAGAACAGGTCTTCTCAAGGGGACCACAAGGATACACCTGCAGGGTCCTCTCCATGGTGACTCAACTGTTAGGAATTTGTAGACTTAACTTCCTGGGACCTAGAAATTTCCACTTCTGTGAAATCCTGTAATTCTATGGGGGCTGGAACAGCATCTCTGCATGATTCAAAGTGACCAATGAGGAAGGTACCTCGAAACTTTTCCGCTGGAGATAAATAGGGAAATACCAAACCAGTCGGAGTGCAGCCATTTTGAATTCTATGCCACAAGCTTCACCAGCTGAAATAAAAGCTTTTTCCTCTTAAATACGGTGTTTGGGTGCTGTGTCTTGTCTTCCTGCAACATTATCAATGGGGAATCTCAATGTGAACACACTGTGGCAAGGAGTATGTGCCTAGGCTAGATAGAAGGAACAAAGGCACAAAGATTTTGATCACAGAGTGTCCCAGGATTATTGTCTGCTTTCTTCTTATGAGACATGTTCAGAAACTTATAAAAGCCAAAAATTTAGGCTCAGCTCCTATAGCTCAGAGGCTAGGGCACTGCTCACATACACCAGAGCTGGAGGGCTTGAACTCAGCCGGGGCCTGCCAAACAGCAATAACAACTACAACCAAAAAATAGCTGGATGTTGTGGCGGGAGCCTGTAGTCATAGTTACTTGGGAGGCTGAGGCAAGAGAATTGCTTAAGCCCAAGAGTTTGAGGTTGCTGTGAGCTGCGATGCCATGGCAGATAAGGAGGGTGACTTAGTGAGAATCTGTCACAAACAAAAAAAAAAAAAAAAAAAATTAGAAAACAATCACCCACTATTATATAAAGAAATGACAAATAGTGGGTGGAGCCTGTAGCTCAAGCAGCTAAGGCGCCAACCACATATACCAGAGGTAGTGTGTTCCACTCCAACTCGGGCCTACCAAACAACAATGACAACTACAACCAAAAAATAGCCAGGCGTTGTGGTGGACGCCTGTGGTCCCAGCTACTCGGGAGGCTGAAGCAAGAGAATCGCTTAAGCCTAGGAGTTGGAAGTTGTTGTGATCTGTGACACCACAGCACTGTACCCAGGGCCATAGCTTGAGGCTCTGTCTCAAAAAAGAAAGAAAGAAAAAAGAAATGACAAATAACAAAAGTACTGCATCTGTTTGAAATGAGAAATAAAGAAAAAGAAAACAATAGATAATGTAAGCCAAATTCACAGCAGAGTCCCTTTATTGAAGAGCTGGTGGGAGACTGGCTCACATCCAACACAGGGGTTCAGAGAACAGCCCCAAATGCTTACGGGTCAGGTTTTTAAGGGGGGTTTTGTAGGTGTGCATCCTGGTTGGCACACAGGCTTCCCAGGTTCATCTGGGTAGTTTAGCAAGAATTGTACAGAAGCACAATTTTGCAGTTGGTCACACATCATTGTTTCAGTACTTTCGCTACCTGGTATTTTTATTTATTTATTTATTTATTATTATTATTATTTATTTATTTTTTTTTTTGAGACAGGATCTCACTATGTTGCCCTCAGTAGAGTGCTGTAGCATCAAGGCTCACAGCAACCTCAAACTCTTGGGCTCAAGCTATTCTCTTTCCTCAGCCTCCCTAGTAACTAGGACTTACAGGTGCCCACCACAATGACCAGCTTTTTTTGTTTTTGTTGTTGCAGTTGTCATTGTAGTTTAGCTGGCCTGGGCCAGGTTCAAAATTGCCAGTCTGGATGCATGTGGCTGGCACCCTACCCACTAAGCATAGGGCACCACCCTCTACCTGGTATTTCTTAAAGGTCAGTCCAGGGACTGTTGGTACCACCCGTTCTGTTTTTCAGGTAATCAACCAAGAAGTCAGTGAGTACTATACCATCTATCTTGGCAGTGAATCAGACATACTGCATTTCATTGAGGGATTGTGGCCCAGAAGTTTGCTAGGAGTTAACTGGTATTTTTCTACCTTAGTCTAGGCTTAACAACCTAGAAGACTTAGGCTGAGAAAACAAGTTTGGTACATTTAGACTCAATGTGCCATACTTTTGGAAAATGTGGGGAAAATGCAAGTCTCCCTGTTGAGTGTTAAAATATACAGGACGGAATTAGGCTGCAAGGGTTCTAGAGCTTTGAGTTTCTAAGTTAGGAAATGAAAATCCAATTCAAATTTATGTTATAAATTACTAATTGTAAGAATGGTTGGTCTTTACAGTGAAATAATACAAAAATTAGAGGGAAGAGGCGGGTATGGTGGCTCACACCTGTAATCCCAACACTTGGGATGCTGAAGCGGGTGGACTGCCTGAGCTCAGGAGTTCAAGACCAGTCTGAGCAAAAGCAAAACAATGTCGTGAAAAAAAAATTAAAAATAGCTGGGCATTGTGGCCGGTGCATATAATCTCAGCTACTTGAGAGGCTGAGGCAAGAGGATTGCTTGAACCCAAGAATTTGAGGTTGCTGCAACCTAAGATGCCACTACAATCTACCCAGGGTGACCAAGTGAGACTCTGTCTCAAAAAAAAAAAAAAAAAAAATAGAGGGGGAGGTGAGAGGGAGATTGGTATGTTCTCACCTAAGGGAGATTCACCACACAAACACAAACAATATTAGCTAATTATTTCTACCCTCATATTAATTTGAAATTTGCAAAAAAGGTAGAGTTGCAAAAATAAAAGGATGATAAATATTTTTATTGTTTAAATATATATTTTACAGCCGATGTCTTGCTCCATTAACCCAAAGTGCAGGAATGTCATAGCTCATAGCAACCTCTAAATCCTGAGCTCAAGCAATCCTCATGTCCCAGCCACTTGAGAGGCCCACCACCACCACCACAATACCGTGCTAACTTATCTATTCTCAGTAGAGACAGGATCTTGCTCTTACTCAGGCTGATCTTCAGCTCCTAAGCTCAAGATCCAACCACCTCAGCCTCCCAGACAGCAGAGGCAGGGATTGTAGACATGAGCCTTGGCACTCGGCCCCTTTGAATATAGATTAGTGTTGTCAATTCTCCACAAGTGTGTGTACATATACATAGACATATATATTAATCTAAATTCATAGTTTTTCAATAAGAACTAAATTCTCTCAGCCTGTCTTTTTTCTCTTGCCTCCAGCTCCCTTGCCTCAGTAGATTTCTCTTTTCGCAAACCATTAAAAAACCAACAAATCAGGGCGGCACCTGTGGCTCAGTGAGTAGGGGTACCGGCCCCATGTACCAAGGG
>CAUYPK010099773.1:0-19530 GCA_963574355.1 Loris lydekkerianus | reverse complement strand
CACCACAGCGTGATACTTCAATTTAAGTTCTAAAACAATTTCTTTTCAGTTTTTGTTTTGTTTTTTAAATAAAAGTAATATATTCTTCTAAAAATGAAGTTTCCAGGTCCGAGTGGTAGCTCATACCAGTAATCCCAGCACTGGGAGGCCGAGACGGGTGGACTATCTGAGCTTACAGGTCCAAGACCAGCCTGAGCCAGAGCAGGACCCAGTCTCTAAAAAATAGCCAGGGGTAGTGGTGGGCGCCTGCAGTCCCAGCTACTTGGGAGGCTGAGGCAAGAGGATCACTTGAACCCAAAAGTTTGAGAAGAGTTTGAGGTTGTTGCGAGCTAAGACGCCACAGCACTCTACCAATAGTGACCAAGTGAGACTCTAAATAAATAAATAAATAAATAAATAAAATTAAAATGAAATTTCCACCTTTCTTTAAATGTCTTGCTATCAAAAAAAAAAAAAATAGATACCGTATATACTCGCGTATAAGCCGAACTCGGCACAAATTTTGTGCCAAAAAAACTCGGCTTATACTCGAGTGTATACGGTAGATGGATGAGGGCCCTGCTAATCAAAGTGCAGTCTCTGGCCCAAAAGCATCACATTGGGAAGTTTGTGAGAAAATGCAGAACCTCGGGCCCACCCCAGACATCCTGAGTCAGAATCTGCCTTCCCCAAGTGATTCCTGCGCATGTTAACTTTTGAGAAGACCTATTCTAGATAACTTCCTCAAGTCTCTTCTCTGCTGAGGTCTCCTCATAAGCACAAGTTCATCCCAACTCCTACTGCCGAAAAGTGGCAGGAACTCAACCCTCAACCCTCTCCCAGGTACGTGCTATTAAATCTAATTACCAGGTGAAAGAATAAACAATGACCATAAGAAGACTAGGGTTTGGGAATAGGAGAAGTCATAATGGAATGATGAGATTGGAAATAATAAAAACAATGACTGTAATAACTACCTGATGAAGCCCTTACCATGAGCCAGCCTCCATGTCAGACCATTTACACGCATTATCTCACTAAATTCTCCAAATTCCCTATGGAGGGGGAGGTCGATGCTATTATTCCTGTTTACAGACAGAAAAACTGAGGTTCTGAGAGGTTAAGCCACTTGCCCACCATCCCGGGCAATGACAGGGAAATACGTGAAGCAAGATGGGAAACCTTGGTTGGGAGCCGTTCATGAACAATCTTGCTGGGGCTGGTTCATGAGGACATCTGAGCAAACCCCACTGTGGAGCCCCTGCCTCAGTCCTGGGTCCCATTGGCTCTCCAGGCCTGCACAGCCCCAGTGGTCTTGGCAAGCTAAAGAACCATGTGGCCTCAGCGTCACGAATTTTCCTTCTGGTCTCAACCTGAGGGCTGAGTTTCAAGTTACAGCCCAAGCCAGAGACCTGTACAAAAAATAAGAAAGGTCTGTGGGCATAGAGGTGAGCACCTCCTCCCTCATCTGCACCAACCACAGCCTGCCACCCTGGGGCCTGAGGTTCCTGCACGCTCTTGGCCTTGTCTTACCCACTCACCACACTGGACTGACTTCTCACTGTTCTGTTTCACAATTTAAATAAACTCAGGCTTTGCTGGCATCTCCAAGCAGATTCTGAGTGAAGACTCATCAAGACTTAGCTGGGCAAAGACCCAAGAGGACTGAAAGGTAGGGGTGTACTGAAGTGCTATTTTAGGTCATTTTAAAAGTGTGAAAGAATTAGGCCTTCAATGCACCTTCAGACTCCAAATCTTTCCACGGTTCATCATCCCAAGACCTTAGCAGCCTCCTCAACAAATCCTTCCCAATTAACATTTACTATGTGATAATTCTGTGCAGACACCAAACAAGGTGCTTTTATATGTTATCTGCGAGACAGGCATTGTTACACCCATATTACAGATGAAGAAACCAAGCCCCAGGTCTCACAGGTAAAGGTGGCCAAATCAAGGCCCCTCCACTCCAAAGCCTTCCTATCTCTCCGTTCTCTTTGTACCATCTTGAAAACTTATCAGAGTCCACCTTGAATTTCAGCTGCTGTTTTGTGTTTAATCACCTTGCTTTGACCACATGCTCTAGAGCAGGGGTCCTCAAACTGCGGCTCACAGACCACATGAGGCAGTGTGATTGTATTTGTTCCCATTTTGTTTTTTTACTTCAAAATAAGATATGTGCAGTGTGCACAGGAATTTATTCATAGTTGTTTTTTTTTTTAAACTATAGTCCAGCCCTCCAATGGTCTGAGGGACAGTGAACTGGCCCCCTGTTTAAAAAGTTTGAGGACACCTGCTCTAGAGCGAGCCCATGGCTGTGCCTAAACTCCGTGTCCTCCTAAGTGCCTAGGCCAGAGCCTGGCCCCAATGAGCACTTTGTAAACATCACTTGACTAAATAATGTCTGACTTTCAGGAAAAATAACTCAAGAGAAAGCCTCAGGCCCACACCATCCATCTTCCAAAAGGATCCATATGTATTGCTCTCTGCCTGCTTGGGTGCTCTGATTAAACATAAATATCCCAGGCCAGAAGAAAGAATAAAGACATTGCTTATAATTTTACAAAAGGCCAAAAGAATCCTGGAGGTCTCCAGAGTTCATGGCTTTAGCAAAAGGCTGCTTTTTCAGCCCCAAAACATTTCATGAACTCTATTTATGGGGCCCCCTAAATGTGCTATTCATCCAGGGCAGTTAGCAAAGTCAGAACTTAGAATGTTCACCCAGAGTGATGACAAGTTGAGCCCCACAGGGGATGAGCATGAAAAGACAAGTGGCAGCCTCATCCTGGGATCGGGTCTCAGAAGCAGCAGCCATGAGAGGAAGGTCCCAAACGCAGGCCCACATCACAGGTGCCTCAGCAGCTCAACTGAAGCTCATGCCACACCCTGGGCCTTCAGCATACACCATCCTCAACCTCAACCATCCTTCTTGAGGATGTCTATTTGTGTCTATTAGGCTAGTCCAGAATTCTGTGAGAGAGAGAGAGAGTGAGGGAGAGAGAGAGAGAGAAACACACCTGCCTTCTGTCTTGGTCCTGACTGTGTTCTGGAAAGAGAGAGTGCCTGCCTTCTGTCTGGGTCCTGGCTGTGTTCTGGATGGATCTTTGGCAGCCCTACCTTGCCAGGTAACCATGTCTGCCTGGCTCTCCCTCCCCTGAGAATCTGGTCACCAGATCTCCCAAGGGTCTGGGGTCTGGGTTACACATTCCAGCCACCCATCAACCCTGGTAGAGGCTGCCCTATAGCTGGAGGCCTTCATGCCAACATGCCAGTTTTCTGAATGACACAAAATTTGTTTGGCTCATACACTCTAATTCTTGGGTCACTGTTTATCCTGTCTGAAAAAGGGTCCCAACCAATCCAGCTTTATATCTAGGAGCTTGTGGAATTGAGCCTAAGGCCAAACTTTGTTTCAGAAGGAGTAAGGTCTTGTCACCTCCAAAGTAGAACCCAAAACAGAGAAGTCAAGAAAGACACTCAGAGGTGCTGGGGACCCACGTGCTGAGCAAGGCCCTCCCCAGCTTGGGCAAAAAGGAGGAGATTCTTCCTTAGAGGTAGGCCCAAAGCCTAGAAAAAGTAAACCACAGTGAAAGGAAGGGTACCCATTTCTTCCTCAAGGAAGACTTTCTTACACTTTAGAAGAAACCAGGGGTAGAGAGAGCAAAAGATCAAGGATGTTACCTACAAAGTGTTTTGCCCTCAAAATTAAACCTCAAATAAATCAAGTCTCTAGATCTACTAGGCGTTTACATAAAATTATAGGGGAGGAAGAAATAAGTTAGAGACTACCCCAAGATTGCAACCAGCCAAATCCCAAATGTAGACAATTCTGTAGGACAAAGAACTCAGCCTCTCCAACACGTAAGTAGCAAGGGAAAAAATAAAGACCAAGGGACATTTAAGAGACTTGTCAACCAATGCAATTTGTAGGCTTTGTTTGATTGAATTGATTCAAACCAACCAATAGAAAAAAGGCTGTTGAGATGGTTCCACATGCTTTGGGGCTCAACTTGTCATTGCTGGAGGTGGACATTCCAAGTTCTGGTTTTGCTAATCGACCTGGCTCCATGGCAAATTTAGGGGCTCTGAGAGTAACTAACATTTGTGAAATGCTTTGCAGCTGAAAAAGCAGCCTTTTGCTGGAGCCATGTTATGCCAGGAGCTGCAGCAATTCTTCTTACCATTTGTGAGATTATAAGCCATTCATGAGACAAGCAGAAAAATCTGAATATTACCTGGATATTTAATGATAAAAAGGAATTATGGTTGGCTTATGGAAGTTGATAATGATAATGTGGTTTGGTGCGGTGAGGAGGGATGTTTTTCAAATTTTTTGTAAAGAATCCTTATCTCTTAAAGATAACTGAAGTATTTAGGATGAACTTTTATGATGTCTGAGATTTGCTTTAAATCAATGCACTAAATGGAGGATAAAAAAAAAAAAGAAAATTTTTGTGCCAATGTCCATGACTACTAAAGCTGGATAGTAAGGAGCTAAGCATCCGTCATGGTCTTTCTATTCTTGTCTGGGTTCAAAATTTTACACAGCAGAAACTGTCTTTAAAGAGAGAGAGAAAGAAAGGACCTTGGTTTTCTTTATTTTTTTTCTTTTTTTTGAGTCAGAATCTCACTATATCGTGCTCAATAGAGTGCCATAGCGTCACAGCTCACAGCAACCTCCAACTCTTGGGCCCAACCTATTCTCTTGCCTCAGCCTCCCAAGCAGCTGGGACTACCAGCGCCCACCACAACACCCAGCTATTTTTTTTTGTTGTTGCAGTTGTTCATTGTTGTTTAGCTGGCCAGGGCTGGCTCGAACCCGCCAGCCTCAGTGTATGTGGCTGGTGCCATAACCACTGTGCTACAGGCACCAAGCCAGGGACGTTGTTTTTAATCTGACTTCCATACTGACTCACGGAGAGAACTTGAACAAACTTTTACTTTACTGAGCCTCAGTCTCCTTACCCTGAGCTTGAACAGTTCAAATCCTGGTTTGGCATCTCACTGGCTGTGTGAGCATGGACAGGTTTCTTAGCTTCTCTGTGCTTCAGCTTCCTCGTGGGTGAAACCGTTCTATTTCACCAGGTTGCTATGAGGATTGAGGACATTAATTCATGTAGTGATCCTGGCACACAGGCACCATCCAAGTGCTTGATATTATCACTGCTGCTGCTATTACTATTGTTTATTTTTTTTTATTTCAATGAGGAGGGGGATGAGACTCCTTTGGAGATGTTGTCACCTCTCTAGAACAATAAAGTTTCAGAAATATTTCCTGATTCTCCCCAATGTACACAGTGCTCACACGATGCTTCCTCACAGGATCAGAGCTGTGCTCCAAAACACCCACATTCTCCTTGGGCGGTGACAACTCCAGACTCATCTCCTTGTCTTTCTCAGCAACTTCCCCCTCTGGTTTCCTCCTCTTCTGTCACCATGCCTTGCTTCCCTTTTGTGCCTGTTCCCAGGCCCACTCCCCTCCCCTCCCAGTTCCTGGAAGGAACAGTTGGTAGAAAGGGCCTCCCTTCCCCGTCCCTTCTCTCCCCACCTCCCATGCCTCCTCTTACAATGCCCAGAGAGACCTCCTCGAGGGTCTATTTGAAAGCCCTCTGTAAATCAGGAAACCATGGGGTGGAGTGAAGGGAAGTTAGAAAGAACGTGGGACTTATGAATGCATAATGCTGTACTTTTTGGAAATGGATGGGCCTGGTGCCAGTCCTCACTAGGGTTCCTGGATTGCATTCTTCTTACAAAAGGGCCATTATGAAGCCTCTGCATCTCCCGTGTGACAGGTTCAGAGCCATAAAAGGCATGACGTCAGAGGGACCGGGGTGAGTAGGTTTCCCAGCCATGTCCTCATTGTCAGGGGCGCTGGGACCCCAGAAAGAAGTCTGAGG
The DNA here is from genome assembly GCA_963574355.1 of Loris lydekkerianus. Taxonomy (NCBI): domain Eukaryota; kingdom Metazoa; phylum Chordata; class Mammalia; order Primates; family Lorisidae; genus Loris; species Loris lydekkerianus. Next base: position 13,657 of record CAUYPK010099773.1, on the reverse strand, counting down.
GAGTGAGGGAGGCCCTGCAGCAGTTCCCAGCTGTTCTGCAAAGGGACCTGCAGAGTGGCCTAAGACGTCAGCTAGAGATGCCTATGCCACAGCTCACCAGGGACCCCTCCTCAAAACCTGGAGTGCCTTGGAAGTGTCATTACACCCTCTCCTCACCCCCATGGTGTGCATATGTATAGCTGGTCACTCTGCTTAGCCACCTGCCACACAACCCCCTGGAAGAGCAGCCCCACCTGTTCCCACGAACTTCTCTATTTCTGCGTTTTCTTTAAGGACCATTTCTTCTCTACCAGTTGAAAGAGGTCATGTCATATACTTAGGAAATCACAGATGGGAGAAGTTAGAGGAGCAGGACTCACAGTCTACCTCTGTGATCTCCTGTGGCTGGGGTTAACATTACATTTTCTATGAAATGAAAAGGCTGAAGTTAAAGTTGGTAAAAAGTCCCTTCCAATTGCAATGGTCTATTGTTCTGTTGCTTGTTGTAAGGAAGTATGTCATCATCTTCCCGACCAAAGCCTGTACATGGCTTGACTAAGACACCCTCAATCCCTTTGTACCCCATCTATATTCAAGGAAAATATCAACCAGCTCCCCACTTCCCCCATCTCTCTCTCTCCCTCTCATTCACACACACACACATACTCACCACCCCACATTTTGAGCCCAGTAAGAATGTCAAAGCTCGGGCTTGGGTGTATCCAATTTTCCCTTGTAGCTGTCAAGCATACTTGTTTACATGTTTGCTACATGTGTTCTAATGGAAATGCACACTCCTTCCCACAAGCATATAGAAGATGTTATAATCAACACAGCCGCTCTTAGAGTTGGTTACAGCTCAACACTCTAGAGCCCTGAAATGGAACCAACAAATATCTCACTATGTATACCAATGATCTCCCAAACTTACAGGATATAGGAAGGAAAGATGAGAACTTCAATTCATTTTTACTTTTATCACTTCCTTTAAAATGTCCTATTTCTTATGTGAGCTTTATACTCCTCAAACCATTAGTATGACAGGGGATGTATGTAACTTGTAAATATCTGTGTAATGGAGGTCCAGGCTCAAAAAATTTTTGCAGATAGGGTGCACGATCAAAAACGTTTAGAACCAAGCTGAAGACAGTTACAAGGTTTTGGTCTGACTACAGCCAAAGAGACCAGGGAGGATCACAGGTAACTCTTCTCCAAGGCCACACTGGCCAACAAAACCTAAAACTCTAGGGTACACTGGTCATGTCCCCCTTGCCAATTCCTTTGCAGCTCAGGACACAGTGTATCTCCTTCTTCCCAGAGTTCTACTTTTGCTATGCATTCCCATCTGATGAGCTCCTTTTGGCCAAAAGAACATTAGTTCCCACCAAGCAACCTATTTTCTTTCCAGAACAGTCAGCCTTGACCCTCATGGGTGAGGGCTGATGAATGTAGAGCTCTGGTCCTTCCCAGATCTTCTCTCTGGGATTCACTTACTATTAAGTTTGACTAGGTGTATTCATTATTTAATTACGAAAATACGAGCTCATTTTAAAATCTATAGATGAGAGAGAGAGAAAATACAGAAAAAAACCAATTGACTTTCTGGAGAACTGTGAATGAAATAGCAGACTAACTTTCCTAGGTTGGCATGGATCCGGAGATACAAGTTGCTGGAAGTAAAGAGTATGTAGAAAGTGAGACATTGTTTTGCTGGGGCAGTGAACGGTAGCTAGCAACCAATTTGGGGTGGACATGCTAGATTCAGACAGTGTCTTCACCAAGCACGAGGAGAGGAGGAAAAAGGCCGAGCCACTCACCCACACACTGGTTGCTTTCATCCATCTGGTATCCAAAGCGGCATATGAGAGGCCTTGAGATCGTGGGGTAGTTTGGAGCTGGCAGTGGTGGGGCAGCTGCTGGGTATGGACCTGAGTAGGGGTTCGAATAAGGATTCGAGTAGGGCCCTCGATACACTGGGTTTGTTCGGGGGATGCATAAATACCCGCCATTTTGGTTAACACACATCATGTCTCCTCGACAGGCCTCGGGGATGGTCCGGCACTCATCAATATCTGCAAGGCCCGAGAAAGGATGAGCATTAGTGACCCCCAAGCATGTTGTGCACAGTGCATATTTAAGCAGAGCTTTGTACCAGGAGTGGCACAAAGGACCCCCAAACACACTTCACCAGCAGCCGCTCTCAAACACGTAGAGGGTTCCCAGCTCACCGCAGGCTCATCATGTTGCCTGAACTGAATCAAAGTGACCAGCATCATCCAAGCAACAGCGTTTCAAATACCACCACCATGATATTGACTCTATCCACAAAAACCTTGCTGTGGTTTCAATGTACCCTCCTAAACTTATATTGAAACTTAATCCCCAATGCAGCAACATTGAGAGGCAGAACCTTTAAAAAGTGTTTAGGTCATGAGGGCTATGCCCTTATTAATGACTTAATCTAGTCATGGATTAATGGATGAACGAGTTATCCTGGGCGTGGGGCTGGTGGCTTTACAAGAACAGAAAGCTAGTACACTCAGGCCCCTCTCCACGTGATGTCCTAGGCCACTCTGGGACTCTGAAGAGCCCCCATTAGCAAGAAGGCCCTCACCAGATGCAGCACTTTGATCTGAATCTTCACAGTCTCCATAATTGCAAATAAAGCAATAAAAATTAAAATTAAAATTAAAAATGTAAATTAAAAATGTAAATATAAAGCAAATAAAATTCTTTTCTTTATAAATTACTCAGTTTCAGGTATTCTGTTATAATCAACAGAAAATACAAACCCATAGTATCATGTGCTTAATACTTTCAAATGAGCCTGCATTAAAACCCAAGTAAATGTATTTTTTTTAATCTCACATGACTACAGCAAATGAAAAACACTCTCAATTATCATAAATAAAAACAATATAAATAAATACATAACTATTAAAATAAAGTGTTTACCTGTGGATGTACCGTCTAAAAACATGTCATGTACTCTGTGTGCACATACTACACTCTGGACTAGGATAGGCCTAAGAATTGCTCCCACTTCTACTCTAAATAACAGCTGGCAAGGTAGAAAGAGTCCCTTGCATCAAGTAAGACAAGGCTTGGCCAAGAGCTTGTTAATAAAGCAGAGACTTGTTTTAACGTCAGCTCACACTGTGCCAGGCAACAGGGCCCATTTCCACCCTGGCTGGTGCTGTGCCTGCTAAGCCTGGGGTGGGGGGGTGCTCTCTAGAAAGTCAGCCTTGTTAGGGTGGGACTAGGAGAAGCCTGAACTCTGGCACCAGCAAGCAGCAGACCTGATTCCAGATACGGGGCCCTCTCACCAGCCTTGGAGTCTGCTCTATGTGGGACTTGAGGCAGAGAGGAAGAGATGCCTACCTCCTGATAGCTCACCCCCATGTCATCTGAGAAACTCAGGAAAGGGGAATGTTCAGGTTCAGGATGCAACAGCCTGGTGTTCTAGCTTGAAGCCTGAAATTGTCGTTCAGACTGGTGGGCCAGAAAAGAACACTACCTCCTCTTTCATTCCCTGGTCACATCGTCAAATCAAAGACCCTTACTTTAAATCAAGTGGACTTAAATTTCCAGATTTCCCAGGGCAGGACTTTATTCCTTGCTACTTGTCATTTTTCAGACCACCTATCCCCCCTTTGGTGCATAGCTGATGTGAGCTCAGGGAAGATTAATGTTTGGCCTAAAGCAAATATAATTTAAAAGCTAAATACTTCCCCAAGAAAGTATATACATACCCTATGCTCCAACCAGATTGGAGGGTTCAGGGTATATTCTATACCCTGAACATTCTTTCCACCCTGTTCTTTGCTTATGCTGTTCTTTCTACCTGGAATGACATTTCTCAGGATCCTATTCATCCTTCAACACCCAATTCAAATGTGCCCCCCCATCAATACTTTCTTTTTTAAGCTTTTAAAGCATCACTCTCTCCTCTTCTTTTGCAGGGTCCACAGTTTTCACTTCCACTTGGCAATTATTTTATTCTATCACCTATCTCTAAATTCACAATGTCTAAGCCAATCTTTTGCACTGCATTGTGTGCTGAGAGCATGCCCCCCATGCCCCACAGAATGTCCTCTTCCTAATCCTCAAAAGATGAAGACAGATAGATTACACAACAAAGGGGAATTAAAGTAGCAGCTGGATCATCCTGGATTGTCTGGATAGACCCAAGGTATTCACATGAGTCCTTAAAAGTAGAAGAAGAAGAGGGTGAAGGATTGGTCAGAGAGATGGTACAACAGAAAAAGAAGAGATTCCAAGGGTAAAAGGCACTTGACTTGCTCTGCTAGCTTTGAGGATGGAGGAAGGGCCATCAACAGGAAATAAGGGCTATGACCAGAAGTTGAGAATGGTGCTCCACTGGAAGCAAGTAAGGAATGGGAACCTCAGTCCTACAACCACAAGAATCTGCTCTCTGCCAAGAACCCACATGAGCAAGGAAATGCAGGCTCCCCTGGAGACTTCAGAAAGGAACACAGCCCTGACGATACCTTGATTTTATTCTGGTAGAGACCCATGTTGGACTTCCGACCTTGAGAACTGGGTGATAATTTGTGTTGTTTAAACCACTAAGTTTGGAGTAATTTGTTACAAGAGCCCTAGGAAACTCACACAGACGGAAAGCTCCTTGAGAAGAGAGGCCAATTCTTAGACTCCTCACAGGCCAAATGAAGTGATGGACAGAAGGGCATGACTGACTTCAATCATTAGTGGACCCTGTGTCTACCCATGGGCAGAGCTAATAAAGATTTGATGGTACTGAGCAACAGTTGAGAAAAAAGCAACTCTACAACTGGACTGAACACCCCCACCCCAGTGAAGGATGTTCAGCGGCTCATACCTAAACACTGTCCTGACTGGCGGTCCAGGTCAAAGCCATTAGTGCACTGTGCCTGCGGGAAAGGAGAGAGAAGAAACAGGCACGGTCATTTCACTTCTTTTTTGCTATAAAGTCCTACAGCTGCATGACAGAAAGTTGGGAAAATGTAATAAAGAGAAGAGGCATCCATGATACCAATACCTGTATTATCACCCTTATTCATTTTTTTCACTTTTATTTAATTATTTTACACTTAGCATTACTTGTTAAACTCCCTGCCCCATTTCTTCATATCCCCCATTTTAAGCAGACGGTTATCAGGCTTAATGTTCTATTATAGTTATGAAAAGTGAACATAATCACACGTGAAGTGCCCAGTGCAGCCTGCCCCATCTCCTTTCTGGGAACGAACACGGCTGCTTTTAAGGAAAATGACACTTCCTTTAGGGGCTGTGTAGCCTCAACTTTAGAGCATCCAATGTGAATTCTTTGTCCCCTGAAATCATCTATCTAAAAATCTTCTACCTGAAGCTAAATAGCAAAGGCAGTCAGTTTTCTAAGAAAAACAGAATTGGGAGAAATTCCTGCGTGACAACCTCAGCAAGACAATTACACAAAGATGCTTCCATAAAGAGAGAACTCTTGACAGTTCCAGAGGTTTGTCTGTTTTACATACAACCTGAGCTACAACTTTACACACTTTAAAAAGATGTCTTGGGGGTCAATGATTAGGAAAGCCCTGGAGCCTGACATCTTACAGGAATAAGCCCAGCAGTGTGTTTCTGGCTGTGGGAGCTCCTGCCCTGGCTTTCCCCACGGCTTCAGAGGTTGTGCTTCCCTGAGCTACAGGTTGATTTGTGGAGATGATGGATTTGGCCTGCACTCCCAAGAGAGGGTTCAGGTGTCCCAGAGCCTGGGGGCAAAGGAAATGGAGCAGACAAGCCAGGAGGCTTGCCAGAAAGTTCTGTACATCAGGAGACTTGGGTTCCAGCCTAGGCTCTCCAACTAAATGTTGGCATGGGTTCAACTCTGCTGGACTGCCTGGCTTCAAATTCTCACACTAGCTCCTGCTGCAGCATAACTTTTCCATGCCTCAGTTTCCCCATCTGTACAACAGCAGTGATAGTACCTACTTAGTTCTAAGTGGCTGTACGGACTGCACACTAACAGAGGTTACCATGTGCCTGAAGCGCACAGTAGACAGGTCCTGCAACCACTGCCCTCTCTGCGCCTACACGTCTTCATCTGTACACCACGAGGATGGGTTAGAAGACTCCAAGGTCGCTCCAAGGTCTAAAATTCCTTACTACTCTTCCCAAGATCCGTCTCATCTCCAGTGGCCTGAATATGTTTCAGAATTCCTAATATGAAGAGAGAAAATACTTTCCGGCCTGCAGCCCCCAGCCCCGCTCAAAGGTGGAGCTTCTCTCATTTCTTTCCTGAGTCACATGCAGACATCTCAGGGGAACTATTGCCCAGAAACACTAGAGCACATTTTACTTTCTAACATTGTAGATAAATCAACGCCCTCTTTGGGACATAAATAAGGCAGTATGATCTGATTAAAATTAGAGTCTTGGATGGGGGAGTCAAGACACTGAGATTGAGTGCCAGCTCTGTCACTGATAAATTATATCACTTGGTCTAAGTATCAGCTTCCCCAAGTGTAATGTCTGTGCAATCAAGGGCTCAAATTAGGTAAATTATAACCCTCCCCCCCCCCCATCTTCACAAGCCTAGATTTTTTTTTTTTTTTTTGAGACAGATTCTCACTTTCTCGCCCTCAGTGGAGTGCTGTGGCATCATACCTCACAGCAACCTCAAACTCTTGTGCTCAAGCGATCCTCTTGCCTCAGCCTCCCGAGTAGCTGGAACTATAGACGCCTGCCACAACACCCAGCTAGTTTTTCTATTTTTAGCAGAGACAGGGTCCCGCTCTGGCTCAAGCTGGTCTTGAATTCCTGAGCTCAAGCAATCCACCCGCCTTGGCCTCCCAGAGTACTAAGATTACAGACATGAGCCACTGTGCCCAGCCTCACAAGCCTAGATTCTAAAACACATGCTGGACTCCCTCGTCCTGGTTTTTAATATACTTCTAGATAATCAAAAAAATCAAAATCTTACCTGTGCATTCCCAGGACTCGGAAGACAGAGAGCCAGAATGGTAATGGTGAGTATCCTGTGGAGGTGAGAAGTCGAATATAAATGCCCAAGACATATTCAGGTCTGGGGGACACACGGCTCTCCTGCTGCCCGTAAATTTATAACCGTGACTCCACCATGTGCTTGTAAGGGGCAGGGTGTACTCCAGAGAGGCCTAGGGGATTCCAGATACCTCAACCACCCCAAACACAACCATGACTCTTCTACTCACTCCATTCATTGAGATAATGTGTTAGATCACACTTTTTCTTAATGTGTTTTGCTGCTTAAAAAAAAAAAAAAAAAGAGGCCTAAAACTTGCCATTATGGTATTAGTGGCCCCTTTCTTCCCTGCTACTCAAAGTGCCCCATGTTCCACTTTCTTTTTCTTTCATCATTTGAGGACACAGTGACTTATTCACTCTGTAATCATTTCAGAATAAAGATGTTCAAAACCCAAGCAAATCTTGCATAAGGAGGAAAGACCAAGTGGTTGTCTTTATAGAGACAGAAAGTAGAATGGTGGTTGCTGGGAGTAAGAGGAGGGTAAAACGGGGAAATGTTTAATGAGTACAGAGATTCAGCTGTGCAAGATGAAAAGTGATCTGGAGGGTGGAGCCTGTGGCTCAGTGAGTAGGGCGCTGGCCCCATATACCAAGGGTGGCGGGTTCAAATCCAGCCCCGGCCAAACTGCAACAACAACAAAAAAAAACAGCCGGACATTGTGGCAGGTGCCTGTAGTCCCAGCTACTCGGGAGGCTGAGGCAAGAGAATTGCCTAAGCCCTGGAGTTGGAGGTTGCTGTGAGCTGAAACGCCACGGCACTCTACTGAGGGCGATAAAGTGAGACTCTGTCTCTACAAAAAAAAAAAAAAAGAAGAAAGAAAAGAAAAGCGATCTGGAGATTGGTGACACAGTAATGTGAATGTACTTAGCACTGCTGAACTGGAAACTTAAAAATGGTTAAGGTGGAAAAAATGCAAAATCTATGCAAATGCAGAGCTTTATTTAGTGCTATTATTCAGTTCAGCAGTGATTTAATCAAGCAACTACTGCTTGCAGGGATGGACATCAGGCAGAGAGCTGCAAAACTATGAAATAATCACAACCTAAGAGAGCTGGCTGGGGAGCTGAGCTTGGTAAAGGCACTGAGGAATACCCATTGAGGGCCATAACAGGAGGATGGGGAGTAGGTTTAGATAGAGAAGACTTCCTGGTAGAAGAGGAGGAGGAGGTGATCTTGATGGTTTCTTTAATAGGGCAGTGGACCTGGGGACCTGGCTGGATTCACTGGTAAGTTGCTGCCACATTATAATCACTCCCCTTATAAAAAGTATTTGACAAATTACAAACCTCACTTATAAAAAGTATTTGACAGATTACAAAGCTCACTCACATCCACGACACATGGCTCATCTGATTCAGCAACCCTGGGTACCAGACAGCCAGAGTTAAGGTGACATTCAGAGGAGTCACCACAGCCCTGACGTGGTGCAAGGAGATGCACGCTCACTTCCTTCATCTAGTCTCTGATCCAAAGAATAAAGACCCTGACCATCCACAAGTTTTCGTTCCATCTAAGTGCCTGTGTGAGCCAGATTCTAGAACACTAGAGACAGCTCTGACCTTATAAAGTGCATAGCCAAATCCCAGGGCTTTTTGATATTTGCAACAGCCAGATTTATATCTGGAAGGAATGAAAGAACAATAACAAATTTATTTTCCAGTCTGTATATTATGAATTTCAATGTTTTCCTGTTTCTTCACATGAAGTTCCCTTTCGGTTGGTTATAAAATCCTGTCTCGTTTATGTTGGAGACAGAACAGGCTGACTGCAATGCAGAGGACTTCAAGAGCTAGTGGAAAGGGCGTGCTAACCCCATTTCTCCCCCTACTCCTCACCCTCTCATTCCCTTTGGCTAGTGGCAGCCCCAGGACACGTCTCGCCTCAAGCCCAGCCTTCTGGAAGAGCCACAGTTGGGTCACGGGGTGCCAAACAGGTTCTAGGCTAATAGAGCAGGTTTTCCTAAAATGAAATAATACCCAAGCACTGAGGCTTTCACAGCATCACACATACACCTATAGCTGCACGGTGTCATGAAGAACCCTAGAAAACTCCAAACATGGACCACTACAGGAATATTAGGGGAGAAGGGTTGGAGCTCCCAGGAACTTTCTAAAGCAGGTAGGTTCCCCCATTATATGCACCAACCTAAAATATAAGGAAATCTGGAGAAACCAACCAAATATCAGGACTGTCTGTCAGAGAAGTGCTGGCCCCCAATCCAGAATGACATTGCTACAGCTTAGTTTTCAGCATGCGCGCACACACACACACACACACACACACACACACACACAGAGTTAATTTGTTTAAAGCAGCAATGTTTTCCAGAGTTGGTGAATAAAGACTGTGCAGATGCCATCTAGGTAAAGTTCTTCAAGGTTTCAGGATTACTCCACTGGAGCTGCAATTTCCTTAAAGAACAGCAAAACATTTGCTTACATGTATCTCCGTCTGCAGTCCCCTCTTCTCATTGGCTTGAAACTTCTGGGTCTCATGCCCTTTGTGAATCCCACACAGACATAGAGAAAAATCCAGCCCTGAAATGTTCAGCAAGCCGGTTTCCTCATCCAAACGTCGACGCAGCCGAATAATTGCTAAGAATTGCTAGTGAACTAGTAAATGGTTTCCCAAATTTAAAAATATATTTAAAAAAAAAATTTTAACGGCATACAAAGTTACTGCGATTTCCGGAAAAAAAATTTTAAAAAGTAAAAGAAGACAGGAATAAGCGCTGAAATTTTTGCAGCCCTCTCTCAGATGCTGACTCCTGAACTGTTAAAAAAAAAATACCCACTCCCAAAAGAAGGCTTCGAGATGGAAATTGCAGAGGCGCAGCTTTTTATAATTAACAATATCATTGCATCACTAGCTAATGCTTTTTCCAATATCCTGACACAGCCTGAATCCCAGCCATAGCTATTTTCCACCCATCATATTTTGACTAAGGTTTCCAGACCCTGGAGAAGGAAAGTCCGGCGCTAAGAACCTACCTTTTTAATGCTGGCATGTCCAAGACGCGCAAGGAGCAGAAGCGAAGGGGAAAAGAACGAGCTGGCGGGCAGGACCCGGGAGGAGTACCCTGCGCTCCGGTCTCCTCTGGCCCTCGGGGCTCGCCGCTATTTTATCCCAGCGGGGGCAGCGAGTCGCGGGGAGGACACGGGGAACGCGCCTGGGTCCTCCGAGCCACTGGAGAGCCACGGAGCGAGCACCTGGTTCTGCTTAGCCCTCTTCAGTAATTCAGCATTAAACCAATTGGAGGAGGAATGTTAAAAATGAACACTTCATTTTCTAAGTATGTTAAACAATGCAAATGGGGCCTCAGTCTGGACACAGCTGGTTCAGATTACAGCGCTCACCAACTGGCTAGACTCCTCACAACAATCTTGGGGCGTCTGCCAGGGCCGAGAGCTCGGCGCTGGGGGGAGCGCCCTGCCCGGCCCGGCTCGGTGGCGAGCGCCGCGGCCGGAGGCGGGGTGCGGGCTGGGGCGCTGGGGGGCGCTCGTGGGCGCTGGGGGGCGCTGAGGGGCGCCGGGGCGGGCGGAGCCGGCCGCGTGGCCGCGGGGGAGGGGCGCTTACGCCACGGGCGGGGCGCGGACTGGCGGGGAAGTTGTAGCCTCCGGGAAGAGGGTGACTTGAACTCACGACGAATGCAGCTGCAGGGACTGGGAACTGAGGGTTGAGGGGGACTTAGGGCAAGCGCTGGAACACGCTCGATCTTCCCGAAGCAAAGGGGTGGAGGAAGGAGGACGGAACCCCGCGGATGCGAATTTGAGACTTGAGCTTGTGCAGTGCAAACTCTAGTGAGATCACTCTGGTCTCCCCGCCCGCATCCCCTGGCTCTTCCTGGCATTTTCTTGCTCTAATTAGAAAGTGTCTCTTGGCTCAAAAGTGACTTTAGCAAGTGAAAAGGTGGTTTGAAGAGACAGAGAAACGGTTTGGGAAAGCAGAATTGTGGGGAAAACGCTCAAACATGATGCTAAGCCCTTTACATTCATCGTATTGGACTTTCCGAACTATTTGGATTGGCTGAGGCCCACGCCTTTCCTTTCCCACCTGCTTTCGCTAAGGCCCCGAACGCAGCCCTGTATCTCGGCGGAAAAGCCCTGACCCAGGTCCTCTCTCCTCACCACTGCTCTATGCGGTAGGAATTATCAACATTTTATTGGAGGTTATCTCTTATTGGAGATAAGAGAGGTTAGGTAACTTCCTCGTGGTCACACAGCTATTCATTGATATACGCGGAGCCTTAAAGTCTACATTTTTAGACTTTCCCAAACGGTATGGTGGGGGGGGGGGGGAGAGTGGAATCCCACTTTGAAAATACAGTACACTAAACAAGAACAGCAGAATGTCAATAGTTATCGAACCTAAGTGTGCATTATACTATTTTATTTACTTTAAATGTGTTTGAAATTGCCCATAAAACCTGTTTTAAGAACTATTGTATTTACAAAATTGTTCATCCTCTCATGGTTTGTAATAGCAAAAGAGTATAAATACCCTTTAGGTCCATCAATACAACACAATAGGGTTAAAAAAAAGTAAGAGACTTCCAATATTGGGCTATTGAGCAAGCAATAAAATCTAGGCACATAAGAGTCCATACTGGACAACTCTATTTATATAAAATTCAAAGTCAGGTGGTGCCTGGGAGAGGGCCCAGGGGCTTGCTGGGTGCCAGTTAATATTCTGATTACTGATCTAGGTGCTGGTTACACAGGAGTATGTGGAACCTAAGCATTTGTGAAGTCTTACGTGTAACAGAAAACAAAAAGGACCAGAAATAGTGGCTCGTCTTCTTCAGAAATAGTGTAGCATCTTCTTAATGTGCTGATGTTGAAGGATGTCTAATATATATTTTGTAGGTCAAAAAAGTAGAATATTGGTAACTTCACACAAAGCCATTAATAAGTGTAAGATGTAAATTGTAGAACTGTGTGTAAAGCCACCAATTATGAAAAAAATACATACACAATTTCTTGCTCGCACGTGTGTGGAAAAGACATCTCTTAAAGGATGCATGAGACATTGTTAGCATTGTTTATGGTAGTTCAGGCTGCTAAAACAGAATGGCATAAACTGGGTGGCCTAAACAGTAAACACTTAATATGGACAGTCCTGGAGGCTGGAAGTCCAAGACCTGGGAGCCAGTTTGGCTGGCTTCTTCTGGTGCTGGCCCTCCCCAGGTGGCAGAAGGCCTTCTTGTGGTGTTCCCACATCATGGAAGGAGGGAAACTGAGGTCTCTGATTTTCATGCCTGAGGGCTCCACCCTCGTGACCTATTGACCTTCGAAAGGCCTCACTTCCTAAAACCATCACATTGGGGGTTAGGGTTTGAACATATGTGTTTTGAGGGGACACAAACACTCAGTGTGTAGAAGTCTCCTAGGAGGAAAATTGTGTAGATGCTGGAGAACAGGTATGAGGAAAATCTGATCCTCATTGCTCGCTTTATGGTATAATTTGAATTTTGTACTACATACATGTACCTATTCAAAATATAAAGTTCATTTAGTTAGAAAAAAAAAAAAAAATCAGCGCCCATAGCTCAGTGGTTAGGGCACTGGCCACATACACTGGGGCTAGTGGGTTAGAACCTGGCCAGGGCCTGCCAAACAACAACGACAACTACAACAAAAAAAATAGCTGGGCGTTGTGGCAGGCATCTGTAGTCCCAGCTACATGGAAGGCTGAGGCAAGAGAATTACTTAAGCCCAAGAATTTGAGGTTGCTGTGAGCTGTGATGCCACAGCACTCTACCATAGGTGACATAGTGAGACTCAGTCTCAAAAAAAAAAAAAAAGCTAGTTCCTGGAGTAGAAAGAGTGTTAAATTGCTTAGTCCCCTCACCTCTCTGTGACTATTTACCCTCCTGAAGGACAGAGAAAGAAAGAAGTTCAATATGCCTGTTTTCTCAAGAGCAAATTGAGACCCTTGGGAAACCAAACTGTCCAGACCCATCCAGGACCAGAGATTGTTTCCATCATGAAATTGTGGGGTTAGAACAAGGAAGAAAATGAACATTACCAGAAAAGATTTGGGCCTGAGTCTTGGTTTTACCACTTACCAGTTGGATGACTTAGTTTACTCATCTGCAAAATACAGATGGTAACAACTACCTGTCAGGAATGTGATAATGAAATAAAAGTTAGATATCCTCATGATTATCACTATGTCCAAATTTCTATTCCCTATCTCCACAATCCCCTCCAAAATACCTTTAATAAATAGTAAATTATCCATTGCTGTGGGCAAGGAAATCACAACCTCACAAAAGAGGGTGTTTCACTGTTGAACAGCTCAAATTGTTAGAAAATTTTGTCTTGATTTTTTTTCTTTTTTTTTTTATTGTTAAATCATAGCTGTGTACATTAGTTCAATCAAGGGGTACAATGTGCTGTTTTCATATACAATGTGAAATATTTTCATCAAACTTCTACGTAGCCTTCATGGCATTTTCTTAGTTATTGTATGTAGACATTTGTATTCTGCCTTTAGTAAGTTTCACCTGTACCCATCCTAAGATGCACCATAGGTGTGGCCCCACCCATTACCCTCCATTTACCCCAACCTGCCCTTCCCTTCACCTCCCTTGGCCCTTTCTTCATATTCTAGTGCTATAGTTGGGTT
>CAUYPK010099772.1:0-12726 GCA_963574355.1 Loris lydekkerianus | reverse complement strand
AATGTAAATGTCTCAACACAATGACTGTGAAATTGCCAGGAAGGCTATGTTAACCAGTGTGATATAAACATGTCAACCGGTCTGTGAAACTAATGTATGATGCCCCATGATCATACCATTGTACATAGCTATGATTTAATTAAAAAAAAAAAATATATATATATATATATATATATTGAATTGCCATGGGAGACAAAGTGCATATTTGTCTAGTTCCAGATCTGAGTGGAAATGTTTTCAATTTTACTCAATACTCTACTAGTTCAAGAAATGTCCCATCTAAGTCTATTTTCTTAAGTGTTTTGATCATGAAAGAATGCTGGATGTTATCAAAAGCTTTTTCTGCATCAATTGAGAGAATCATATGGTCTTTGTATTTTATTTTATTTATGTGATATATTATATTTATAGATTTACATAGGTTAAACCAACCTTGCAACCCTGGAATAAAACCAACTTGATCAGGGTGTATAAGTTTTTGATGTGTTGTTGTGTTCTGTTTGCTAGGATATTATTGAGTATTTTTGCATTAATATTCAATAATGATATTAGTCTATAATTTTCTTTCTTTCTTAGGTTCTTTCCTAGATTGGGGATCAGGGTGATATTTGCTTCATAGAATGTGTTGGAAAGTATTCCTTCTTTTTCTATGTTTTGGAAAATGTTATGTAATATAGGTACCAGTTCCTCTTTAAAGGTTTGATAGATTCTGATGTGAAGCTATCTGGTCCTGGACTTTTTTTGGGGGGGGGGGGGAATTTTATATAGTTGATGCTATTTCAGTGCTTGATATAGGTCTATTCAAAATTTCTAAATCTTTCTGGGTGAGTCTAGGAAGGTGGTGTGCTTCAAGTTATTAGTCCATTTCCTCTGGATTTTCATATTTCTGAGAATAGAGTTTTTTGTAGTAATGATAGAGAATTTTTTTGAATTTCAGAGTTGTTTGTTGTTATTTCTCCTTTATCATTTCTGATTGACAATATTAGAGATTTTGCTTTTCTGTTTTGGGTTAGTTTAGCCAAAGGTTTATCAATTCTGTTAATCTTTTCAAAAAAACAACTTTTTGTTTTGTTGATTTTATTCTTTTGTTTTCAATTTCATTTAATTCTGCTCTAATTTTGGTTATTTCTTTTCTTCTGCTGGGTTGGGAGTTGGAATGTTCTTCTTTTTCCAATTGCTTGAGATGATTCATTAAGTTGTTAACTTCCTTTATTTCTGTTTTCTTGATGCAGGCTTTCAATGCTATAAATTTCCCTCTTAGGACTGCATTTGCATCCCATAGGTTTTGATAATTAGTGTTTTCATTGTCATTTTACTCTAAAAAGTTGCTGATTTCCTTCTTAATCTTATCTTTGACTCAGCTATTATTCAGCATAAAGTTATTTAGTTTCCATGACTTAGTTTGAGTATGAAGATTCCTGTTGCTATTGTGTTCAATTTTAATTCCATGATGGTCCAAGGAGATAAAAAAATAATTTCCATTCTTTTAAATGTCCTGAGATTAGATTTGTGTCCTTAGATATGACCGATTTTAGAGGATGATCCATGGGCTGATGAGAAGAATGTTATTCAGTTTTGTTAGGATGAATTGTTCTGTAGATGTCTGTTAAGTCCATTTGTTGTAGGGTCACGTTTAAGTCCATTATTTATTAGTTTATTTTCTTCTTGGAATATTATCCAGAATGGTCAAAGGGTTGTAAATGTCTCCAACTTTTGGAGTGCTCGAAGATATCAAATTATTCATATCTGTTAGGGTTTTCTTTATAAATGAAAGAGCATTCTGATAGGGTGCATAAATGCTAAATATTAAAATCTCTTCACGTTGAGTGTTTCTCTTGAGAAATATGTAGTGTCCATCCTTGTCTTTCCTTATCTTTATTGGTTTAAAACTTGTTTTATCTGCAAATAGAATTGCAGCCCATGCTTTTTTTCTGATTTCTGTTTGCCTATATTATAGATGACTATCCCTTCACCCTGAGTCCTTTTTTATCTTTTAAGGCAGAAGTTCTCAACCTGTGGGTCACAATGCTCAGGAACTGTATTAAAGGGTCATGGTATTAGTAAGGTTGAGAACCACTGTTTAAAGGTAAGATGATACTCTTGTATGCAACAGGTATCTGGCATGAATTTTTGTATCCAGTCAGCCAATCTGTGCCTCTTTAGAGAACAATTTAAGCCATTTACATTAATTGAGAGTTTTGATAGACATGGTAACATTTTAGGTGTCATGTTTTTCAAAGGTCCAGGGAACATTTTTAATTCTTTCACCATTGTGGGAGTTTGTTTTTGTTCAATAATTTCTTGGTGAGTTTACTTTGTTCAATAATTTCTTGGTGAGTGTACTTTCGTGGACCATTGTGCTGGTTATTATGAAAAATGGGTCTAATAATATCCTGGAGATCTGGTTTAGTTATGGCAAATTTCCTCAACATGTGTATGTCATTAAAGTATTTGACTTTCCATCACAAATGAAATTCAGTTTAGCAGGATACAGAATCCTGAGATAGAAATTGTTTTGTTTTAGGAGATTGAAGGTTGATGACCATCCTCTTTTGGCCTAAAATGTTTTGGCTGAGAGATCCTCAGTCAGTATTTCTCCCTTTGTAGGTAATGTTTTTCTTGTCTGTGTGCTTACAAAATTTTCTCCTTCTTATTAACTTTGGAAAAATTAATTACAATGTGTCTAGGAGATGCTTTATTTGGATTATGTTTTGCTGGGGTTCTGAAACTGTCTACTATCTGAATTTCTGCATTTCTTGCCATACTTGGGCAATTCTCCTCCATAATGTCTTGGAGTACCTGTGCCTTTAGGACCATTGTCTTCTCCTTCAGGAATTCCTATAAGATGAATGCTTGATCTTTTGGAGGGGTCTCACAGCTCTCTCAGGGAATGATCAGTTTTTCCTCTCCACTTCTCTGCTCCTTTGAGCATTCAGGAGTGTTCAAAACTTTTTCTTCAACTTCAGAGATCCTTTCTTCTGCCTGCTCCACTCTATTACTGAGGGATTCTATTGTGTTATGAGCTCCTTGAATAACTTACTCATTTCCTTAAGCTCTGCTATTTCTTTTCTCATTATGCCCATGTTCTTGGTGATTTTTATCTTTAAATTCATTGATTTCTTGAGACAACTTTTGAACTACTCTTTGAATTTCAATTTATTACTTTTCTTCTATTCCTTTGATCTTGTTTGTCATCCCGATTCTGAATTTTACTTCTGACATTTCAGCCATTTTGCCATGAATAGCATTGTCTATTTTATCTCCTTTGTCTTTCCTAAGGGAAGTTGATCTACTCTGATTATTCATGTTGCCAGGGTTCTTCCTCTGGTTCTGTCTCATGAGTAATTTCTGCAGTTTGGCTATTTAAAGTGATTGGTAAAGATTGAACTGTCAGCCCCAGGAAATGGGTTAATCCACCCTTAACCAATGAGCTGGGGCTTGTGACTGTTTTCCCCTCTACCCTTACAAAGGTCCCTTTAAGAGCTATAGCCTAATACTCTGAAGACCTGCTTAGAAAGAGAGTGCAAGATTGCTTTGACCTGAAATCAGCCACCTCTACCCAATTTATCAAAGTATTAGGCTAGAATTTCATCTGGGGAGAGATACAAGCATCTGCGGTGCCCTGTCCCCCACCAGCAACAGCTGGTGAAGGAGATTCAGTCCTTTCCCAGTTTAAAACAACTAGCACTCAACCTCAGAAAGACCCCGGGTGGACAGCCCAGGTATAGAGTTCTATACAGATTGACCTGGACAGTACAATCACTGCTCAATAGGGAGAGCTTAAAGGGTCTTCAAAATTCCGATAGTGGAAATCCACAGACAGTTCCAACTAGCATACACAGGGGATGGAGCCTGGTCCCCCTCTGGTGTAACACCAATTCAGTAAAGATTACTAGCCACAGTCAGCACCTCCACCCTTGTAAGTCCAAACTTAGCCCTAGTTTGCCCACACTTAAAGTCCAAACCTGGCAGCAGTGGTCAGCCCTTTAAAGTCCAAACTGGGCACCAGTGGCTCCCATCTGGAAAGTCTATACCAGGTGTCAGCAGCTCCACCCTTTAAAGTCCAAACCACGTGTCAGCACCCAGCCCTTGGAAGTCCAAAGCAGGTGGCTCTGCCCTTGGAAGTCCAAACCTAGCATCATCAGCTCTGCTCTTGCAAATCCAAACTGAGAGCCAGAGGCTGTACCCTTGTAAGTCCAAACTGGGTGTCCCCAGCTCTGCCCTTGGAAGTCCAATCAGGGATCAGTCCTCTGTCTGTTAAAAAGTCCAAATTGGGGGGAGGGTCTGCACCACAGCCCACAGGGCAATGTCACTCGTGTTTCTCTATTTCAAAGTCCCTCTCTTCCCATACTCCCTTGCCTCCACTTGAGTCACTGTTTCTGCATTTCTATCTGCACAATCCCCAGACCTTATAGTGAATGGCCACTCTGGGTTCTGCAAGGGGACCACTGGCAAAGGGGAGAAGGGTATGCTGAAAAATTCACTATAGTGGGGAGAATATTTGCTCAGTTCTATGCTGGACAGGATGATGCATAGGCTCACTGGTGGGACCTGTCTGGGGGAGGACGCCTACTATTTTGCAGCTCTCACTTGTGGGGTAAAATGAGAGGTCTTTTGTCTCCTGCTCATTTTCAGGTAGCCTCCAGTGAGCCTCCTGCTTGGGAAAGGGGTCTTTCATCTTCATGGCACTGGCTTTGTACCTGGAATTTGTTCACTAGGATTCTCCTTTTTGGAGTTGCAGATTGCCACAGCCAAGATGATGTGTACTTGTCTATCTTCTTTCCTATGTCAACTCCTCACCTTCAGTTTCAGAGACCAAATCTGTCCAGAATATCTCCTTCTGATCAGGAGCCTCTGGCTAAAGTTGCCTCTCATTGGCTATCTCCTTCCTTCTCCTTTTCCCCAGATTACTAACAAAACTTTTTATTTTTCATTTTTTGAAAAAAATTATAGTTCTTTTAGTGGTCATGAAATAGCATCTCATTAGTTAAACTTATACTTGTCATGTGATGAACCATGGTGAAAACCTTTTCATGTGGTTCTTCGCCATTTGTAAGTCTTCTTTAGAGAAATGTCTAATCATAGCCTTTTCCCACTTCTAGATTAGGTTACTTGTATTTTTATTTTTGAATTTGAAGTATTCTCATGTAATATGGATATTAGATCTTTATCAGATATACAGGGTAGCCATAAAGTTTATGAACAATTTAAAATTTCACACTGTTTTAAATTGCACATGAACTTTATGGCCACCTGTATAACATGCTAGTGTTTTCTCACATGTTTAGATTGGTTTTTCCCTTTCTTCCATATATCCTTTCTTTTATTTATTTATTTGTTTGTTTGTTTATTTATTTATTTATTTTTTAGAGACAGAGTCTCACTTTATTGCCCTTGGTAGAGTGCTGTGGCACTACAACTCACA
This sequence comes from Loris lydekkerianus, assembly GCA_963574355.1. NCBI lineage: Eukaryota > Metazoa > Chordata > Mammalia > Primates > Lorisidae > Loris > Loris lydekkerianus. Next base: position 7,301 of record CAUYPK010099772.1, on the reverse strand, counting down.
GCATCCTGCAACTCCTGGGCTTAGGCAATTCTCTTGCCTCAGCCTTCCAAGTAGCTGGAACCACAGGGTGCCTGCCACAACACCCGACTATTTTTTTGTTGCAGTTTGGTCAGGGCTGGATTTGAACCCATCACCTTCGGTATATGGGGCTGCCACTCTACTCACTGAGCCACAGGCACTGCCCCCCTATTTCCTTTCCTTCACAAAATTTTGAAATTTCAATGAATGATAACTTATTTTTCCTTTGTTGCTTGTGCTTTGGGTGTTTTGTATACAAAATTACTTTCAAATATAAGTTCAGAGAGATTTACACCTGTTTCATTTTAAGGATATATAGTATGAGCTGTTCCATTTAGATCACTGATCTCTTTTGAGTTAATTTTAAAATACAAATTGTACAGCTGTGTGAAAATGTTTTATTTCTTTATAATCTTATCCTGTAAGTTTTCTCCACTTCAAGTTATTTATTTATTTATTTATTTTGTACTCTTTCAACTTTGTTAAAGACTAAGATATAAACACACTCAAACTTCACAGGGCCAGGATCACCAACATTGCTGTCTTCTTCTCATCCAAATCTTGTCCCCACTGGAGGGTCTTCGGGGGCAATAACAGTCATGAATCTGTCATCTCCTATAATGACAATGCCTTCTTCTGAAATACTCCTGACGGATGAACTTGAGGCTCTTTTACAGTTAACTTTGCTTTGTAATAAGGAGAAGGCGAACACTCTAAAATAACAATAAACTGAAAAGTACAACAAGTACTTGAACCAGTAATCATCATATACTACCATTATTAAGTATTATGAACTGTGTGTTATATAGTTTTATATGTCTGGCAGCACACTAGGTTTCTTTACACTAGCATCAGAACAAACATATGCATAATGTCTTGTGCTATGACCCAGTAGGATGGCTACAACATCACTGGGCAGCAGGAAATTTTCAGCTCCGTGGTAATCTTGTGGAATAATCATCATTTAAGTGGTCCATTGTTGGCCAAAATGTCATTACATAGCACATGACTGTTTTAAAATTTTTCCTTTTTCTTGCTATGATTCATTTCCAGGCTTATTTTGTTGTTGTCGGAAAAGAACTTGGGATGATTTCAATCATCTTAAATGTTTTAAAACTTGTTTTGTGGTCTAACACGTGATTTATCCTAGAATATATTTCCTGTATACTTGAGAAAAATGTATGTTCTTTTGCTAGTGAGTAAAGAGTTTTATATATATATGTATATATAAGTGTATATATACATATATATATAAATAAGTATATATATACATATATATATAAGTATATATATATATACATATATATGTATGTATATATACATATACAATAAGTATATAAGACAATAAGTGTTTCTGTCTTATTGGACCACCCGGATAAAACATCTTAGGCTGGAAAATTTATAATCAACAGAAATCTATCACTCACAGTTCCCAGGCTGGGAAGTCCAAGATCAAGGTGCATGCTGATTTAGTGTCTGGTTAGGGCTCATACTCACCCTCTGCCTCAGAGATAGTACATTCTTGCTGCATTTGGACATCATGGAAGAGTTAAACAAGCTCCCTTTGTCTCCTTTCATAAATGCTCTAATTTCATTCATGACAGCTCCATCCTCATACCCTAGTGATATCTTAAAGTTCCCATCCCTTAATACTATTACATTGATAAGTAGGCATTAACATTTGAATTTTGTGGAATCATAAAGATTAAACATGAATTCAGCCCACTACAGGTGTTTAGGCCCATTAAATTTGTGGTATTGTTCACATCTGCTGTTTTATATTGGTTTTCTTTTTGGATATTCTACCCATTATTGAAAATAGAGTATTGCAATCTCCTACTGCTATTGTATCTCTGTCAATTTCTCCTTTCAAATATTCAAATCTGTAAATACTTTGCATGTGGATGCTTTGACATTGTTGCATACATATAGTTGTTATATCTACCCATCCAATTACCATGATTTAATAACTTGCTTCATTTCTAGAGAAAGTTACAGCCTATTTTGTCTCATAAATATACCACAACTTTTGCATAAAATATCAGTTTTCTATTCCTTTACATTTAGTCTATGTTTTTCCTGAAATTAGAAAAGAATCTTTTATATTCAGTGTCCCATGGATCTTCCTTAAAAATCTGTGCAGCTGGGCGTTGCCTGTGGCTCAAAGGAGTGGGGCGCCAGCCCCATATGCTCGAGGTGGTGAGTTCAAGCCCAACCCCAGCCAAAAATCGCAAAAAAAAAAAAAAAAGTTAAAAAAAATCTGTGCAGCTGCTGTATGCTTTTTGTTTGAAAAATTTAGTGCATTTATATTTAAATTTATTACTGGTAGATGAGGACTTACTATTGCCATTTTCTTCATTTTTTTATGTTTTGAAGTTTTTTGTTCTTCTCTTCCTAATTTGATAACTTCTGTTATTTGATAAGTTCTTATAGTGATTGCTTGTATTCCTTTTTTCTTTACATTCTGCGTATCTATTATAGATTTTCCTTGTGTTTACTTTGAGACTTTTATAAGATAGCTCTTAGGTTATAACCATTTATTTATGTGTTGATAAGTTAACTTGAATCATATACAAAAACTCTACACATTTATTTACCCTCCCACCACACACATTTTGTATTCTTATAGTCAGAGTTTGCTTCTTTTCATAACAGCTTTCATTAACAAGTTTTATTTTTAAATTTTTGTATTAGGGTTATGTAATTTACTCACAATCATTTACCTGTATTTGTCTATATGTTTATCCTTACCAGAGAGATATATGCTTTCATGTCCACATAGGCTTTTCTATTTTGTGTTTTTCTTTCCATTTAAATAATTTTCTTAAGTATTTTCTGTAAGGCAGGAAATACTTTTCCTAGACAAAGTCTAGGAAAGACTTCTTTATTTTTAAAAGATAGGGGTTTTTTGGATATAGTGTCTTGATTTGCAGAGTATTTTTTTGTCAGTACTTTGAATTTTTCATTATCATCCCACTCTTTTTTGGTCTCAGTATTTCTACTGAGAAATACACTGATGGTTTTATGGGTTCCCTTATAAATGAGAAGTTGCTTTTCTCTCACTACTTTTAAATTTTTCTTTGTGTTTTATCTTTTTGTTTATTTTTGTTTTTTGAGCCAGATCTCACTCTGTAACATGAGGTAGGGTGCCCTGGCATCAGAGTAACTCACAGCAAACTCAAACTCCTACGCTTAAGTGATCCTCCTACCTTAAATCCCAAGAAGCTGGGACCACAGGAGCATGCCTCAATACCCAGATAATTTTTCTATTTTTTACTTGAGAAGAGGTCTTACTTAGCTCTGGAGTTCAAGAATCCTCCCAGCTTGACCTCCCAGTGTGCCAGGATTATAGACAAGAGGCACTGCACCTAACCTATAATTTACCGGAGCAGACTTGTTTTTGTCTCCACTATTGTCTTGAGTTTCCCTCCAAATGCTTTTTCAAATGGAGTATAAGCCTTGTGGTTGTTCTAAACTCTAATCCCCTATTATTCTGCAGAAGACATGGTGATATGGTAGCCATAAATGGAAATAGGGAATTATTGTATATTTCATAATTGATTCTTCGTCTTTTATGCATTGAGACCATGACAAGTTATTTTTATCTTTTTCTTTTCTTAGGTAAAAAAAGGAGAGTAGAGGTTGCTGAATTTGCTTTTTTCCTTTTCCCTTACTGATAATGCTCTAATAAAATCTGTTTTATGGATTCCTTAAAGTAATTTCCCTTAAGGGCAGACCTTTTCAATGAGAACAGTAGACTCTGGGTGTATTTCAACAGGGTTACAATTTTCTTCTCCCTGCTGGAAGTGTTAAGGTATTTTTCTCTAATTTTCATCTAAAACATTTGGTGGTTCTCCCAGAGGGTCTCCAGGAGGTAAAGTTTATGAAAGTTCATGTCTCCCCCTACTTTCAGAATTTGTCCCATGGAAATTTGATTTCTCAAGCTAGTTTACTCTTAGTTTTAAGCAAATGGCCAATTTTACTTTAGTGTTGCAATCAGAGTTTAGCTGTGGCTTCTCACCCAGGTAAGATGCTATTCTCTGTATTTACATATCCCTAGTTTTCACACTTGCAATTTACCCCGTGAAGTTAATTTGCTGATCAATATGAGAATCTGTATTGTTTTTCAGTTTGTTCAGCTGATTTTTCTGATTCGAGATTGAGAATGGTTTTGTTTCCTTTTTTTTTTTTTTTTTTTTTTTCCATTGAGAAAGAGTTTCATTCTTTCTCTTGGTAGTGTGTTGTGGTGTCATCACAGCTCACCTCAAATATGTGGACAGCAATCCTCCTGCCTCAGCCTCCCAAGTAGCTGGGACTACAGGCACCCACCACAATGCCTATAGTCATTAGTAAATACGAGGGTGTCTCTCTTACTCAGGATATTCTCAAACTCCTGAGCTCAAGCAATCCATCCCATTATGCCTCCCAATATGCTAGGATGACAGGGGTAAGCCACCACATGTAGCTTGAGCATGAGAATGTTACTTGTAAGCAATGTTGACTTAATTGGAAGTAAGTCACATTTTTCGCTTTTTATATAAACTCTATCAATTTCTTATCACTGCCATATTAATTGCCACAAACTAAGTGGATTAAACCAACCCAAATCAATTGTTTTACAGTTCTGGAAATCAGAAGTCTAAAATAAGTTAGCAAGGCTGCCTTCCTTCTGAAGGCTATAGGTAAAAATCTAATTCTTGGCTTTTTCTTTTCTTTCTTTCTTTTTTTTTTTTTTAAGTTTTTGGTTGGGGCGAGTTTGAACCCACTGCCTCTGGTGTATAGGGCTGGCACCCTACTCATTTAAGACACAGGCACCACCTATTGGCCTTTTCTATTATCTGAAAGCTACCTGAATTCCTTGTCTCAAGGTACCATTTTCCATTTGTTGTTGAAAGCATGGGGAGCTTCAGTCTAGGGCCCTTTGTCTTTGTACAACAATTAGACAATGAAGATTAAATGAGTATTTTGCACATTTTTTATTGTTTCAGCTTAATTTAGGTGTAAAGATTTAGCTTACAATGTTTGCATTTTTTAGGTAATGTCCCTCTTATAATTGTGCCACCCAAGAGGGGTGCCATACACCTTAACATCGTGACCATTAAGTTAGATCACACCCATCCCCCTCCACTCCTTCCCCATGCTACACCTTGAATTGATTTGAGTCTTACATGAGCAGTATTAGATTGTCATTGTCTACTGGCTTCATATTAGAATTGAGTACCTTGGATTCTTGCTTCTCCCTTCTTGTGATACTTTACTCAGAAGAATGTGTTCCAACTCCATCCAATTTGATTCCAAAGATGTAAAGTCTCCATCTTTCTATGGCTAAATAGTATTCCATGGTGTACATATTCCAAAGGTTATTAATCCACTCCAGGATTGATGGGCATTTAAGTTGTTTCCACATTTTGGCAATTAAATTGAGCTGTGATAAACAATCTAATGCAAATGTGCTGTGATAAAAGAATTTTTTTTCTTCTGAGTTGATGCCTAGTGATGGGGTTGCAGGTTCAAATGAGAGGTTGAGTTTGTGTTCTTTGAGGATTCTCCATATGTCCTTTCATAAAGGTTTTATTAGTTTGCAGTCCCACCAGCAGTGTAAGTGTTCCCTTCTCTCCATATGCATGCCAGCACCAGCAGCTTTGGGACTTTGTGATGTGGGCTTTTATTATTGGGGTTAAGGGATACTTCATGATGTTTTTTTGTTTGTTTGTTTTTTGAGATAGAGTCTCACTATGTTACCCTTGGTAGAGTGTCATGGTGTCACAGCTCACAGCAACCTCAAACTCTTGGGCTCAAGCAAGTCTCTTGCTTTAGCCTCCCAAGTAGCTGGGACTACAACTACTACAAGCTTCCCAAGTAGCTGGGACTACAACTACTACAAGCCTCCCAAGTAGCTGGGACTACAGCCACAACGTCTGGCTATTTATTCTTTTTAATTGTAGTTGTCGTTGTTTAGCAGGCTTGAACCTGCCAGCCCCGGTGTATGTGGCCGGCACCATAACCACTGAGCTATGAGCACTAATCCTTCATGGTGGTTTTGATTTGTATTTCTCTGATGATCAGGAATAATGAAGATTTTTTCAAATATTTATTAGCCATTCATCTGTCTTCATCAGAGAAGATTCTGTTCATAGATATTGCCCAGTGGTAGATGGGATTGTTTGTTCTTTTTTTGTTATTGTTTATTAATTTGAGTTCTTTATATAGCCTGGTTATCAAGCCTTTGTCAAATATGTAACACAGAAACATTTTTTCCCATTCTGAAGATGTTATACTTGCTTTAAGTTTTGTGTCCTTAACTGTGCAGAAACTTTTCAGTTAATTAAGTATCCATTTATTTTGCTATTGTGATTGCTGCTGAAGTCTTTTTCATGAACTCTTTCCCCAGTCCAACATCATGAAGAGTTTTTCCAATACTTTCTTCTAAGATTTTTACCATTTTATGCAATCTTTTATCCACGTTGAGTCAATTTTTGTAAGTGGTGAAAGGTGTGGGTCCAGTTTTACTCTTTTACAGTGGTTATCCTGTTTTTTCAGCACCATTTATTGAATAGGGATTCTTTTCCTTGGTGGATGCTTTTGTTTGGCTTATCCAAGATCAGAAGGCAAGAAGAGACTGATTTTAGTTCTTGGTTTTCTATTGTGTTCCATATGTCAGTGTCTTTATTTTTTGACAATACCATGCTATTTTGATTGCGATGCCCTTGTAATACAGCCTGAAGTCTGGTAGGGTGATGCCTTCAGGTTTCCTTTCATTACTAATAATAGCCTTGGCTATACAGGATGTTTTTCTGGTTTTATACAAAATGAAGTACTATTTTATTCCCAGTTTTTCAATGTATGATGTTGTTATTTTAATGGGGATTGCATTGAATCTGTAGATTGCTTTGGGTAGAATAGACATTTATCAATGTTGATTCTTCCTAGCTAAGATCATGGTTTGTTCTTCCATTTTGTTTTTCTTTTTTTTTTTTTTATTTTTATTATTTTATTTTATTTTTTTTTATTATAGAAAAAATATGCACCATAGATGTGGCCCGACCCATTACTCTCCCTCCACCCAGACCTCCCCCCTCCCTTCCCCTTCCTTGGTCCTTTCCCCATAGTCTTGTGGTATAGTTGGGTTATAGCCTTCATGGGAAAGCTATAGTTCAGCTTTATAGTAGGGCTGAGTACATTGGATACTTTTTCTTCCATTCCTGGGATACTTTGCTAAGAAGAATATGTTCCAGCTCTATCCATGTAAACATGAAAGAGGTAAAGTCTCCATCTTTCTTTAA
>CAUYPK010099771.1:0-10882 GCA_963574355.1 Loris lydekkerianus | reverse complement strand
GTAGGGAGAAGAGTGCTCAGAGGGGATGGGGACATTACCACACTGGGTAGGGAAGGGAGAAGAGTGCTCAGAGAGGATGGGGATATGACTACGCTGGGTAGGGAAGGGAGAAGTGTGTTCAGAGAGGATGGGGACATGACCACACTGGGCAGGCCAGGCCAGGGAGAAGTGTGCTCAGAGAGGATGAGGTCATGACCTCGCTGGGCAGGCAAAGGAGAAGTGTGCTCAGAGAGGAGGGGGACATGACCATGCTGGGAAAGCCAGGGAGAAGTGTGCTCAGAGAGGATGGGGACATGACCATGCTGGGCAGGCCAGGGAGAAGTGTGCTCAGATAGGACTGGGACATTACCACACTGGGTAGGGAAGGGAGAAGAGTGCTCAGAGAGGATGGGGACATGACTACGCTGGGTAGGGAAGGGAGAAGTGTGCTCAGAGAGAGTGGGGACATGACCATGCTGGGCAGGGAAGGGAGAAGTGTGCTCAGAGAGGATGGGGACATGACCACACTGGGCAGGCCAGGCCAGGGAGAAGTGTGCTCAGAGAGGATGGGAACATGACCACACTGGGTCGGGTAGGGAGAAGAGTGCTCAGAGGGGATGGGGACATTACCACACTGGGTAGGGAAGGGAGAAGAGTGCTCAGAGAGGATGGGGATATGACTACGCTGGGTAGGGAAGGGAGAAGTGTGTTCAGAGAGGATGGGGACATGACTATGCTGGGCAGGGAAGGGAGAAGTGTGCTCAGAGAGGATGGGGACATGACCACGCTGGGCAGGGAAGAGAGAAGTGTGCTCAGAGAGGATGGGGACATGACCACCCTGTGCAGGGAAGAGAGAAGTGTGCTCAGAGAGGATGGGGACATGACCACCCTGTGCAGGGAAGGGAGAAGTGTGCTCAGAGAGGATGGGGACATGACCATGCTGGGCACGGAAGGGAGAAGAGTGCTCAGAGAGTATGGGGACATGACCATGCTGGGCAGGCCAGTGAGAAGTGTGCTCAGAGAGCATGGGGACATGACCACCCTGTGCAGGGAAGGGAGAAGTGTGGTCAGAGAGAATTGGGACATCACCACACTTGGCAGGCAAGGGAGAAGTGTGCTTAGAGAGGATGGGGACATGACCACGCTTGGCAGGCCAGAGAGAAGTGTGTCAGAGAGGATGGGGACATGACCATGCCGTGCAGGGAAAAGAGAAGTGTGCTCAGAGAGGATAGAGACATGACCATGCTGGGCAGGCCAGGGAGATGTGTGCTCAGAGAGGATAGGGACATGACCACGCTGGGCAGGCAAGGGAGAAGTGTGCTCAGAGAGAATTGGGACATGACCACGCTTGGCAGACTAGGGAGAAGTGTGCTCAGAGAGAATGGGGATATGACCACGCTTGGCATGCAAGGCAGAAGTGTGCTCAGAGAGGATGGGGGCATGACCACGCTTTGCAGGCCAGGGAGAAGTATGCTCAGAGAGGATGGGGACATGACCATGCTGGGCAGGGAAGAGAGAAGTGTGCTCAGAGAGGATGGGAACAGTACCACGCTCGGCAGGCAAGTGAGAAGTGTGCTCAGAGAGGATGGGGACATGACCATGATGGGCAGGCAAGGGAGAAGTATGCTCTGAGAGGATGGAGACATGACCATGCTGGGCAGGCCAGGGAGAAGAGTGCTCAGGGACGATGGGGACATGACCACGCTGTGCAGGCAAGGGAGAAGTGTGCTCAGTGAGGATGGGGACATGACCATGCTGGGCAGGCCAGAGAGAAGTGTGTCAGAGAGGATGAGGACATGACCATGCTGGGTAGGGAACAGAGAAGTGTACTCAGAGAGGATGGGGACATGACCATGCTGGGCTTTAGGCCCACGCAGTTACCAGGCTGAGATGGTTACAGGGGTCTGGAGCATCTTGGAGGATATGTCAGCAGTGGTTTCAAGACATGAAAGTGTCATACACAGAAAAATAGGCAACTCATTCTGCATTTAGTGGAATCAATGATAATTGAAAAAAATGGGGCAGATGCAAAGGATAGTTAAGAGACAAAAATCAGAATCTTGGTATGGGTGTTTGCTGCTTTGTAACACCAAGCAATGGTGGGGGTTCCAGGTAGTCATATGTTGTGCAGGGTAGGACAAGCCAGGGTGATCACAGATAGTGGTCAAAAGTACCACAGCAGCCCCAGCACCACGGAAGTAGTGTGAGTAACACTGCAATAAGGCCCAGGCAGATTCAAGGGAACCTCCAACATTTAAGAGGAATCACAGACATCTGAAAACGCCAGCTGTCATTACTCTGACCCTTAAATTCACAAGACATGAGCCTTACAGATATTTATAATTATTTAAAGACAACTTTTTTGAGTGCCTACTGCATGTAAAGTGTTGTGCTAAGTGTGGTGACCAGTTGCAAAGATCATAATAATGTGTCAAAAATGCCCTCAGTGTCTTAGGAACCTCTGGGGCAGAGAGGGATGCATGAGTGTGCACAAAAGTGCAAGAGCAGGTGCTAGCTGGAGCCCGGGGAGGGGAGGGGCAGACCTGCAGGTGGCAGCACTATGATGGTTGTGAATTGAACTTGGGCTAGTAAGCATCTCAGAACCAAACTGCAATAGTAATGGATGTTCTCATGTGTGGAGGTGGGCAGTGCTGCACAGGACAGGAGCATGGACAATGGGGAGACAGAAAGTCAGAGGCAGGAAAGTTGGGGGTGGGTATCTGGTCAGTGTGGTTCACTTTACCCAAACTCAATCCTTCACCTAGTCCTATTCTGTGGGTCACATGAGACCTCACTACAGAGAAATGATAGATGTTAAACCATTCACAGACATGCTAGGAGGCCTGAGCTATCCTCTCCAGATTCTTGTTCTTCTACCAATGTGGCCCTGACATCTCTTGGACTTTCAAGTGCTGAGAAGCCAAGAAGGCTATGGGACTTCACCACTCATGTTATGCTGATGCAGGGTAGAGGTCACCAATACCAGGAGTATGTCCCAATCTCTTTTCCCACCATTTTCTTTTGGGGCATTTACAGAATATAAATTTTAGTCGACCTAAAATTCAGATTTAAAAATTATGAAATACCTTGGAATCTCTTATTTACAAAACTTATTTTCTTAACAAAGAAAAATTACATTTTTATCTAAGAGAAACACATAAGTTAAGAGCCTCTCTCAGTTCAAAAGTCATAGCCTATATATAATAAGCAATCGAGGTAGTGTGACAAGTATCCTCACCTTCACTGACAAGGTCAAGTTATGCAATTGCTATTTTATGAATTATCAAAATTTCATTTTCTCATATGTATACATGCATGCACAATTTGTTTTGCTTAGGTCTTTGGTGTTCATAGAGTAAGATTTTATTAAATGATGTCTATCCTAAAACAAACTGGAAAATCTCTTAGGATAGAGTGGAGCAGAAGTAGCCAGGGTGGCAGAGAGCTCTAGCCCAGGCCATGTGGGATGTTTGTTTCTCTCTGTGTGTATGCATGTAGAAGGCAGGGAAGTGGTGCTCTTTGTTATAAAGAATAAATTCTCCTATCATGCTTTTAAGCATTAAATATTTGATTGTTAGACTTAATGCCACTCTTGTTTGTCCAAATTAGAGTGCAATTATATATGATGTGTAAGAGTATATTAACAGTATAAACCTCTCCTGGATGTATTCTGTGTCTCTTTGGGGATTCAGAAGACATTTTGGAATCTTATAGCATTTCAAAGATATCACCAGAAACAATTGCTGTTGTATGAGCAAAAAACAAAGATTCAGGATACTAGTGATTCAGGGTCCCAAAAACAGTAATAAGGAGGATTTCTGCAATTTTTTATGTATAATTCATCCTAAGAGCTCAAAATTCTTTCAAAAACATGATCGAAATTATCTCTACACCACACTGAGATAATAATTTCTCAGTTTTTCTGAGCAGGAGTGGCAGCTTATACTCGTTAAGAAAAACCCCATCGTATTAATCTGAAATTTTTTTTAAGTTAAAAAAAAAAAAAATTCAATGACTCCCCAACAATTAAAAAAAAAAAAAAAAGAAAAGAAAGAAAGAAAAGAAAAGAAACACCCCATTGGGTGCAGCCAATGCCTGTCACATAGCTGAGATCAGTCTTCAAGCCTCTGGTTCTTGTGACAGAATCTCAGCCAGGAAAGTCTATCTTCACTACAAACTGGTAGTAAAGACTGGGAGTGTTTAGTTTATGTTCCACTCTAGTTTAAACAGAAATAAACAAACGGAGCTAAAGATTTGACATGACATACTGGGACAGCCAAAAGTCAAGGCAGTTTAACTTTTGGATAAAAAATATTTTACTTTTCAAATATTCCAAATTTATTTTTTTAAAGGCCCATTAGGAAAAATTAGGAATTAGAGCAGAATAGAATCACCCAGGTCAATGGAGTAGTAGTCTCATGACACCTTGGCTTTGACATTCCCTCAGCACAGTGTTCAGAGGAGGCTGCGGGTGGCAAGGGCCTTTGTCTGAAGCACTGCCAGACCCTGGCAGTCAGCAAGAGACAGCCTGGTGTAGGAAGAAACTGACAACAGCCTGACTTGGGTGACAACAACATAAGAGGAATGATCTCGAATCACTTGCACAGCGCACCACATGTTCTTAGAATTGGGGTTTATTTGGAGTGAAGGCCAACTAAATGAAGGTTATAGGGAGGAGGTACTCAAGCCCTGAACTCTCCATCATCCCATGGCCACCTTCTTTGATAGGAGTTTTTGCCCTGATCATTTGGCTTAGTGGAGGGTGGGGGTGGCAGGAGGGAATCCATCCATTTGTTTAACAATTCATCAAAAGTAGTGTCTATGCTGAATGTTGAAGACAACCTGGGAAGGGAAGTCAATAAAACTAATTAATAGCAGAAGGAGGAGATTCTCATGAATTTACAGATTTACAAGTGAAAATGCTGGCAATGGATTAATACCGAGGCTCTCCATAGCCGATGGCTTCTACTTGAATTATAAACCTTCATCGGACATAGGGGAGCTTTTCATTCAAAACCCAAGCACCTGACAGATTTGCTTTGCCAGAGGCTTCTCCTGCAGATAAACATGGAAGATTGTCTCTGACCAGAGAACTAAATTTCCCTCCTGAAACCCAGAGGCAATTGCTCACAGTCAATGAAAACGTTTGGAAACCTGAGAATATGACCCTTTGGAAGACCAGTTACTGCTTTCAGTTCATCTTAACCAAACTGTCCCATCTTCATTGCTAATTGTTGGTGCTTTGGTTTATTGGCTGACATGTTTTGGCTTAATCTTCCTAAGACTGTTCCATACTAAAGAATTGTGCTGAAATGCTTACATATGTTGCCATGTGCCTCGCCTACCACTGAGCAACACCACCTGAAACTGGCAAAGGAGGGTCTCCCAACAATGGGCAGTGCTTCCTGGTACAGAATGAGAGACAGGGACAAGGTTGTGACCCCCACTGCCCCACTGCTCCCTGAATATAACAATTATGCAAATTCTTTTTTGCATGCAGGGCTAAGAATGTGCTGTAAGTATTTGCGGTAGGCCTGGGAAGGCAACCTTCCTCGAAAGGATAGAAATACTGTAATTAAATCATTTCAAGGGATTTGAATATAACATGGTGTTAACTGTGTCCTCTTTGTAGTCTGCAACTACTGTCTTAAAGAGAGTATTAGACTTGTAGCCTTCTCAAGATCTCTGGTTACAGCTTCTTGTGTAAGAACAAAGGGAAGGTTGAACCTCTCATTAGAAACAAAGTTATAATTCCACACTCCTGCATTTCCTGCGATATGTGGATATGTGCTTGGGTGCTGGTGACATCTCAGGAGCAGACTCTCATCCTGGGGATTCAATAAAACCATCATTTTGGCAAAACAAAACAAAACACAAATTTGGCCTTAGGAAATTGTGAGTCATCTCTGTGATCCTTCCAGCTGTGCTTTGCACTGGGGTAATAAATCACGCATAAATAATAATCACCAAAATTAAATGTGTGGATGTTGGATAATTCTTTGTCATTGTTACTCACTAATAACAGTAATTTGGTTAAGTAAATTGTATTGATATCAAATATTCCTAGCATGTAGCTTTCAATTAGCAGATCATACATTCCATCTTTAAATGACACAATATTTCCCTGGATGTTTCCTCCCTAATCATATTTTAGGGTTTTTTTCTTCCTTTAGTTTCCCAATCCTTTATTTATTTATTTACCTATTTATTTATTTATTGGTTTGTTTGTTTTTTTTATGGTCTAGTTTTCCTTTTATGGCCAGCACCACACCAAGAGGTGACATCCACAATCAGCCTCAATGCAGGCTCAAAATGGGCTGGTTTGCACTGCCAAGGAGGGCTGATCCACGTGTCTTCCTCATCCTATTCTGGGTCCTGGATGCCTTCTCACTTCCCACTGTGTGGAACCCTCTCAAGGCATGTCCAGGTAAGGCTCAGAACCTCTCATCCACAGTTCTAGGGCCTCAGCTAACCAGTAAACTCAGAGACTGAGTATAGAAGGGAAGATTGTCTCTACTGTGTCTTTATGGTTCTGGAAGAACCCACCTAGCTCTGTGCAACTGCTCACACCAACAACCTTTCCCTACGGAAACTGGAGACTTCATTCAAAGCAGAGCCGAGACAAGCCATCAATAAATCTGTCATGCTGAGCTAGCAGAATTTGGTCCCCATTCGATCTCCAGTTCACATGGTGATGCTCATGGTGCTCATCTTCCTTCACCCTTCTAGGAAAAGAAAATGCTAGAACTGGAGGTGCCCAGACGCTACCTCCATAGCCACTTGCTCCAAGCTCCCAGTCAGTGGCAGAGCAAGAACCAGAACCAAAAGCAGCAGATTCCCAGCAGAGACTGGTCCTCTGAGGCAGGATGACTTGTCACTGTTCCATTAGACTTGGGCAATGCACAGACACCAGTTCTAGACTAAATCTTTCCCATGACACAAAAGCCAAAGTCAAGCCACGCTTGTCAGAGGAAAACTCTTGTCCCCACTAGCCTGTCCCCAGCTGCCCTCAGCCCCTACACATACTCAGAGTCTCTGGATATGACTCAGACCACCTACCCAGGCTCCAGAGCAGGACTATTATTAGAAGTAAATGTGACACTCATCATTTTTAATTCTTTAGTAGCCACCTTTCAAAAAGTAAAAATAAATAGGTAAAATGAATTTAGGTAATATGTTTTATTTAACCCAAAAAATCCAGACTACTATTATTTCAAGATGTAAGCATTATAAACTACTAATGGTGAAGTATTGAACTTTCCTTTTTCACAGCAATTCTTTGATATCTAGCATGTATTTTTTTTTTTTTTTATCTTATAGCCCATGTCATTTTGGGTCAGCTGCATTAGACAGCTGCACTGGATGCATTAGATAGACCTGACCTCTGCTTCACCCCGGGAGGCTTAGCAGCCTCAGTAAAGGAGGCTCTGTGGGGACCACAGCAGATGTGTTAACTGCTAGCACAGGAGGCCTGGCATACTGCCCCTGGAGTGATGCCTGGCATCCCTCATCCCCTCATTAACACCAGCTTCAGTGCCCCTCTGTTGCTTTACAAAGACTCAAAAGAATAAAGTCCAACTTACTGGGATAGAACCTGCTATATGATGGTTTCCAAGGTCTCTTCCATCTCTAAGATGATGTAATGATGATGGTGTTTCTAAAACTGCTGATGCCTTGTGGAACTGAATTGGTATCTTATAGAACTGAATCTGCTTTAGGATTGCTCATAAAATAAATTGTGGCCTCCCTTGGTGAACTGGGGCAAAATAGACTTGCTTGCAAACTGTGTGGGCTAAAGGCAGGAAGCCAGACAGACAAAGAACATAGGCACAGCCAGTTACCAGCATCACACATGTCTCCACCCAGATGAGAGCAACTTTCTCTTGACCTGATGTGATAGGGAGATAGCAAAGATATCTTGAGTATTATTGCTGCTTTTTACTATGTATGTGATTATAGGAGAAAACGTTCTCTTCATTCTCAAACTTCACAATGGGATACTCTAGGCTGGCACATTGGAGGTGCAACCCACTAGCATCACCATCTAACTATTGAACTAATCCCATATTAATTTAGTAAAACCCACCCACATCATCAATAGTATGCTTTCTGCTTCATGAAGGACGCAAAGTGGCTTGAAAAGAGCTGAGTATAGCTTTTAAGAGGCAGAATGGCTCCAAAGGGCCACATAAGATAGAAGAATCACTCAAACTACAGTATGGGGACTAGATTGCAAGGGTTAGAGGCAGGAAGCCCAATTAAGAGACAAACGAAGAATGAACGAGCAAGCTGAAATTAAAAATAAAAAAAAGAGAGAGAGAGAGACTCTTATAATCATCCAGATGATAAGGGATGATGTTGTGTAGAAGTAAAGAGAACATATAGGTTTAATAGCTCTTTCTAAAGTAAAATCAAGAATATTTGGTTAATAATTTTGGGGACAGAGATACGGATGAGTCTTAAATTTCCAACTTAAGTACTGGATGGGAGCATTGTGCTGCCATTTCACTGGATAAGAAACACTCTGGGGAAGCAGATATTGCAGGAGTGGGTCACAAGCCCGGCTGCAACACACTTAAGAAATACCAGTGCTGATGGATGTAAGCAAGATGGCAGAATAGGAGACCTCAGATCCTGTCCCCCATAGAGACACCAACTTAATACAATCTTTGTATTAATCTTAATACAAATTTGCCTTTCTGAGAACTCTAAAGAGAAGCTGAGAGTTTGTTCCCAGAGGTGCAGAAAGCTGGAAAGAGACACAGTGAAGTGGGCAGGAAAACGTGTGGCAGGTTGCCTGCCCTTGTTAAAGATAAGTAAGGACAACTGTCCTAGTTACAGCAAGGGCAAGGAGGGTTTTACATTCCAGGAGTGTGTGTTTGGGGGACTATTTATTTATAACTAAATAGTTATAAATATAATAATTAGCTATTTATTTCAGACACAGACTCTGAACATGAAACTTATAATCCATTATGTTGACAGGAAGGGCACACAGCACTAGCCCTTCACCATCAGGACACAGTGCACAGTGGGCATCCTAATGCAGCCCATCAAGACATCTTCTCCATGGAGGTCCAAATCCTACTCAGGATTGACAAATAATGTTTCAGGAAATTACACCCATACAAAGGTTTACAGTGGGCATTCAGTCGCATGCCTCCAAATGGGCGTACATACAATCCAGCATCTAGTGAAAAGAAGGGACCTCGAGAAAGGTTAGTGCCTCAGAAGACAGGGACACTTGTCCCTCTGGGAAGTTGTCCTACTAAAGTTTTGAAGCCTAGTGGGCTGTAGGTTCCCACTGCCCAGGAGTGACCTGGAACATTCTTGGCTCATCCACCTTGTCCCTAAATAACTGTAAGTGGTTGAGACTAGAATTAGATTACTGGTGTATTTTGTGCTATTTGCTTCAAGTTCATTAGCTCCTGATGTCACACACTGCAACTGTAAAACTTCAGAGCCAAGGGCAGTCGACCATGTGGAGGCTCAGTCCTCTGACAGATCTGTCATCCCAGCTTACCTGGGCTTCTGGGATAAAATGACAGAGTCCAGGGGCATTTGGGTCTTTAAAAATGAATGCATTCTAAGAGGGTCCTAGTGACCTCCCTCAGAGAAATGAAGCAGAACAAGGCCCGTCACTTTGTTTCTGGCTCATGGAGTCTATTTCTCATGTCCAGTTCAGCCCAGGATTGTCCAGTGTTTTGATTCCTTCGTCTGCCTCTCAATCAATTCTGCAGCCTAAGGACCAGGAGCTATGAAGAAAGATAGCCTGGCACAGTCCCCTGTGAGGTGTGTGATCTCCAGCAAGTTTCACAAGCATCTCATGGAAAGCATTTTTATGAATATTAAATGAGTTCATACCTGTTCCAACTCAACACTGGCGCACAGACACTCTCCATCAATATAAGCCATTTCTACTTCTGTCTCATTATTACTATGACCATCACCATGACGACTACCACGTGCCAGGTGACAGGAAAATAAGCCTCAGCCAGAACCACCCTGGAGAAGTGCCTATCTAGTGAGAGGAAGACAGGTAAGACTAAAGCCAGCAGACAGCACGGAGGTGCTGACAGGGAGAGGAGTAGCTCAGTGCACAGAGAAAGCCCTCTGTCCTTCCATTGTGAGCAGAAGCCAAATAAGAAGGGCTTCCCAGCAGGCCTGGAATCCCAGCTGAGCATGACGGGGAAGGTGAGTAAGCTGAGTAAGCGTGGCCTTCTGAAGCAGACAGCAGGGCCAGGTGAGATTTGGGGAAGCTCTTCTCCTTCCTGCCTCAGATCCTGGAGCCACTCCTAGCTCCTGCTGACCTTGGGACACTTCCCTACCACCACTGTTCTTTCTCTCTCTGGTATCTCTCCTCTGCAAATCACTTCAGAGCAAGGCAGAGCCTCCTGACATCTCACATGCTGGCTGTTCCTGAAGTTCCTAGGCCTTGCAATTATTTTATGTTATTGTATTTCATTTCATTTTATTGTTTTGGAGAAATTTTGGGTACAAAGAATTAGTTTACACTGATTGCAGTTGTTAGGTAAAGTCTCTCTTATAATTGTGTCCCACCCCCAAGAGGTGTGCCATAAACTGTGAGCCCCACAGCTTCTCCCACCTCCTCCTCCCTGCTCTCTCTTTCCCCTACACTCACACCTTGTTTTAGATCATCTACTGCCTTCATTGGGTACTTGCTTCTCCATTCTTGTGATGCCTTACTAAGAATGTGTTCCACCTCCATCCAGGTTAATACAAAAGATGTAAAGTCTCCATCTTTTTTAATGGCTGAATAGTATTCCATGGTATACATATACCACAGCTTGTTAATCCGTTCCTGGGTTGGTGGGCATTTAGGTTGTTTCTACATTTTGGTGATTGTAAATTGAACTGCAATAAACAGTCTAGTGCAAATGTC
>CAUYPK010099770.1:0-90206 GCA_963574355.1 Loris lydekkerianus | reverse complement strand
ACTCAGCCCTACTATGAAGCTAAATTATAGCTTTCACATGAAGGCTATAACCCAACTATAGCACAAGACTATGGGAAAAGGGCCAAGGAAGGGGAAGGGAGGGGGGAGGTTTTGGTGGAGGGAGGGTAATGGGTGGGGCCACATCTATGGTGCATCTTAGAATGGGTACAGGAGATTGCACTAATGTACACAGCTATGATTTAACAATAAAAAAAAATAATAATAAAAAAAGAAAGAAAAAAAGAATCCTGTTTTGTCTCCCTGGATATCGCTGCAGTATTGTTGAGACCATGGAAAGGGACATAGGAGACTTGAATCCCATTAAAAATTTGTAACCAATTAAGGAAGGAGAAGATTTACCGAGGTTGGGAAACTCTGAATACATAAGCAACTAGTCTTTCAGGGTGAGAAAATGTTATTTATGGATGCATGGCAGAAACTAAAGGTAGGATCAGGGAATGTGATTTCCTGTGCAGTAAAATAATTTAAGCTACTTTTTCTTTTAATTAAAGATTAATGATGAAAAAACTGGGCCCGTAAAAGACGATTTCTGAAGGAGCTCGAGGCTATAGGGCAGATTGTGCTATTGCTAAGTACATAAATATTAGTAATTACGCAGCTAATAAAGTAGCGTAGTTTTCACAAACACCCTCATATGTGTGGTAGTTATAATTAACCCCATTCCTCAGATATCGCCACTCTATAGAGGGTCACTCTGGGTAAATGTATTGTTCTAAGGAAACAGAGATTGAAGTCATTCATAATGTAATTCAGACACATGAACATGCTAACCCAAGAAATAAATTCTAATATATATATGAGTCACCTGAGGAGAATTTTCCACTACGAGGCCCGTCCCCCTGCCCTCTTAAACCCCCACCACCCTTGAGATCTAACATGGCGCCTAACTATTCTTAGGAGGGATATAAGGTTAGAGTTATTTCCTTGTTTCTTTACTTTATCTTTATAATAACCATACATGAGATTACTTATAATGAACAGAGCTCATCCAAGTAAGATTTTTCTTTTAAGAGGAGAAATATAGAAGGAGAAAATATTTCCCCAAATTTCTCATTGATTCAAATGATTGAATGCCTGTTAAAACTGACAAGGGATATTTTTTATTTTCAGCCACACATTTCCTGTCAGCTCCTCTGGCATGCTTGTTTTATTTATTTGTAAGGTGGAAAATGATTATCGTAAAGCTGTTTTTGTCTAGATCCCGTAATTTAAGAAAAGGAATAAAATGGAGATCTCAAACTCATGTTGAGCTTTCATTAGTGGTGATCGTTCGCCCTGTTCTGAACTATTGACAAAATGTTATAACATTCTTGAGAGCAGAACTTATATTCTTTTAAATAAAGAACTAGTTAATTAGAGAGCTTTCTGATGAAAATGACCTAATTCTGTTGCTTAAGTACTAACTTAAAAAAAAAAGAAAGCTAAAGACAGTGTACAAAAATGCATATTGATTCGCATAAATCAATAAGTTACAACATGATTGAAGCTTGAATTCCTCTCTAGAGTTTCTAAAATGTCCTCTATCTTCCCTGTGCAATAGCAGAAAATGTTTGCCTGCATTTTGAATAACCAACATGGAAATTAGATATTAATATATACAGGGAAAGACAGAGACAGAGAGAAAATACTTAACACCCAAGAAGAAAGGAATCGTGCCATTACTCACAAGTGGCAGTGCCCTGAGTGACTTACTCAGTCATCTTGTAACAAGTGCAAATCTGTCTCTCAGACCAAAAAAAAAAAAAAAAAAAAAAAGGAAGAAAGAAAAGGATCAAAAGGGCAGATCTACCAGTGCTTTTGTATCCAAGAGCTCTGTGTTTTGCCTAAAAGCCACAATGCCTTTGTAATTGGTCTGTAACTATTTACACAAGGCTTGCCAGTAACTGAAAGAAATAAGAAATCAGTTTCATTTTGTTTTTTAAAGCTGGAAGAAATAACATGTCATAATTATTTTGGAAATGGGACCCTAGCTTTTTAGAAAGCTTATTAGGCATTATTTTCTCAAAATTTCCTGTTTGCCAGCTGAAGTGACAACAAGGCCAGGTGACCCCAAAGGAGACTTACTGACCTTCAGACTTTTCGATCAGAGGTTTGTCACTTTGAAATCAACAGCATTTGCACACACTGTGTCTCTCTACCACTGGGTAGGACGTAAATAAGAATCTGGTCAGCCGGCCTCCTACTTTTACACATTAACAATTCCTTGGAATTGTCTGGGAATGAGTTAAAGCTTTAGACTTGCCACTCTCTTATGATTTCTGTCTTACCTGATTATGTTCTTGGCTTTCTCGGGCAACCACACAAGGAGACAGAAGCGAAGAGGGCATCATTGGTGCCTGCAAAGGTGAACTCGTCTACCTTAGGGCACCAGGGTGGTATGTATGTTGGCTGACTTCCTCCTGCTTGCTTTCTTTAGTCCACAAATATAAGCTCTTTGAACTGTGACAGCGTGCTTGCTTTGGTGACTGGAATGCAGAGAACAGTGAATAAATGTTGACTGACTTGTTGACGGACCCCTTCTGCCTATGCTCACACAATTCATTGTTGGACATTGAGAAATAAGAAGAATTTGAAGGCTATTTTTCGAAGACTGCAAATATGGTGTTTATTATATTCTATTGTCACTACTGTTACAAAAAAAAATAAAAAAACAACCAAGAACAAAAACTAATTTACCTGATTCTCTGTGGTCTTACACAAAGCAAAGAGGTTTTTTGGGATGTTCAGGGATATATCTCTAGTGCTGAGCACAGTGTTGGTCATATTAGTTGGTAATCAGTAAATATTTGCTGACTGAAAAAGTAAGCGTGTTATACAAATAGTGGAGAAGTTAAAATAATAATATACTATCTTCTACATGCTTGTTACCCACACACCAGATGCAGTTCTTATTTGCTTTGGACAAGACAGTAATGCTGTTTTATTATTTTTAATTTAGGTTAAAAAATAAGTGCGTAGGTAACTGGTTTACACTATATTACAAAATTATTCTGAAATTTACTAGTTGAATTTAGTGCTGAAATACAAAGGTAGGGGATCCATCTGTGCTATTGATAAGTGAGCAATCTTACATACAGTCCCAAGACCTAGTTCTGTGTCATAAACATTTTTTGTATATTGTTTTTCTGACTTTATTCTGATCTTTTGGGCTAGACCCACAACCCAGAGAGGACATGAGGGACATGAGAAAGAATACAGATCTGGAAGCTTGGTTCTGTTCGCTGCTTGGTCACTAACTAGCTGTGGGGCCTCCGAAATTCCTTCTCCTCCCTGGACTCTGTTTTCTCTTCTGTAGAAACTCAGTGATTTGTTCTACATGGTCACGACAGAAGTTTAGAGACCAGACTGTGTCATGGTCCATTATTTCACTTCCAAGGCACACAGTTAACACCATCCTTTCTGATTGACCCTTGCAAGTTTCAGCTTGCTGGGCTGGCCAGCATTGCTGGGAGGGCTCATTTGTTTCTGTCTGTCTGGATTTTACATTTCTTGATTTTTTGCATATTTTAAAACGTTTGTAATGACCTATGTAGAGATAATATAGATTAGAGAAGAATAATCTGGAATCAAAGGCACAGAGTCCCAGATCTCTACTCTAGTTTTTTCTTTGGTAATATGAAGATAATTATAGTAACATATCCACAGAGTTTCTGTGACAATTAAAGACATCATTTATGCCCAGCTCTGATTAGTAAGTGCCTAGTGAATTTCAATAATTACTAGTTCTTATTCTATATCTAAATATTTATGACTCCATGAGAAATTGTTCCAACCTATCAATAACTCAACTTAAAAAAAAGTCCAGGCATTTCCAGGGTCCATCCTGATAACTTCTGTCAGGTCAAGAGAAGAATTGCTGGGTTTTCCATTTCAAATCTTACACACAGAGCAGTTTCAATTTTGAAAATGTCAGCGCTTTGACAGTACTCCTTTAAAAGCAGCTTTGTTGTTTTTAAATTACATTTGTTAAGCTTAGAATCCATAATGTGAATGATAGGCCCTGGTGGTATTTATATAAAAATTAAAACTGTCAAGTTGTATTAAGGTATAATCATTGGCTCTGGCACACGAGCTGCAATTTCTGTGCATGAGTCCTCTTGATACACTTTTTTTTTTTTTTTTTTTTTTTTTTTGCTGTAGATGTGAGCCATGGAAACACACATGTGGTCTTTTGTTTATTCCTCAATGAATTCATGTAGAAGAGGACAAGGCAAAAGAAACGAACATGCTTCTATGCTAGGTGCATGTAATATGTTGGTGCTGGTCACTTCATACATGACTTCTCATTTGATCTTTAACATTAACCCAGTGTTGCACTGCCGTGCCCTTTGTACAGATGAAGGTATTGATCTTAGAGAGGAAATTGTCCAAGGCCATTTCCTACATCCTGAATCCTAACTTTTGGTTATGTTCTTCTAACGCCTGCATCTGTGAATCTTACCTCCCCTTTTCTGATCTCCATGGTATTTCTAATTACCTCAACATGTGTGACTAAGTTATTAGGAAGATACGTTGAAATAATTTTGAATCCATTATGATTCAAAAAATAGGACTGAAGATGAGCACAGTGACACATACCTGTAATCCCAGCTACTTAGCAGGCTAAGGCAACAGGATTATTTGAGACCAGGGGTTCAAGGTCAGCCTGGGCAGTTCAGTGCCCATCGCTCAGTAGTTATGGCGCTGGCCACATGCCCTGGGGCTGGTGGGGCATGTGGCTAAACAAACTGAGTCTGCTAAATAAACAAACAAACAAACAAAAAATAGCCGAGTGTTGTGGCAGGTGCCTGTAGTCCCAGCTACTAGGGAGGTTAAGGCAAGAGAATCACTTAAGCCCAAGAGTTTGAGGTTGCTGTGAGCTGTGACACCAAAGCACTCTACCCAGGGTGGCATAGTGAGACTCTGTCTCAAAAAACAAAACAAACAAACAAAAAAGATCAGTCTGGGCAACATAGGGAGACACTATTGGGAAAAAAATAAATAAATAAACCTATAGCCAGTCGTATTTTTTTAGAGCAGTGGAAGTTTCACTGAAGTGGACTGGATTGCATATTGCCCTAGAGGCTTGTGGATATTTTGCTTGAAAGTTTAAGCTTCTACATAATAACACAGATCCAAAAAGACTGAATGACCACTAAAGAATGGATTTTCTCACAGTTCAGATTTGTATTTTGGTATTGTGTTGGCATTGTCATGTGCGAGTTGAGCGGCGTGATGGTGAGGAGAAGGCCCTTCAATTCACAGGTTAACCGTGCTACTTCACCATGCCTCTCTAAGAACCTGTCACCATAGACAGCTTTCTGTTTGAGAGCCTAGTTTCTCTCTCAACTCTCATGTTTTGGATGGGTTTTAAGAATGAACCTCATTTTTTACTATTTCCTCCTTTCAGAACAATGAAGTTAGAGACTTCTTCCTTATAGGTATAATCTCAACTGAATATTCCTCGAAGCAGAGGAAGATTTATTATTTATAATCAAATAGTAAAATTTTGTAATAAGTACACTATACACCGCAAATTTCAGCCAGAGGTAAGGCTCCTCCCACACGTCTACAGTCCGTTGTTGTCTACAGAGCACTCGCTGGTCACTGGGAGCCCAGCCTCTGCCCTCTGGGGTGGGCTAGAAAGGTAATTAGAGAATGCTGCTACTTCCAGGTGGCCAGGGATGTGTAAACTCAGAGTCAGGGAGGGCTGGACACAACACCCTGCAGGGGGCAGTGTGCTGTGTGCTTCTCAGATCTTCTTGTAGGACCAAGCAATTCATTCCCACAGTGGTCCAAAATGCCGATTCACAGTTGAGTCCCTCCCTCGGAATTGCCTCCTGCCAAAGGAAGGTGCCTTTCCCAGAGCTCCAGGGACTGGTCAGTGTAGAGCTACAAAGGACCAGCTCTCTTGCCTCAAAAAGGGACAACTCTGATGGTCCGTTTGTGCTTCTGAGCTTCCGGGAGGAGGGTGGGGGACCCACTACATGGCACTTAGATTGCTCCCTGTGCCAACTTGTGCCTCCGCCAGCTTCACCTCTTAGGAGCCCTCTCTAGTAGCTCCCCTACACAAAGATCTCAGGACCTCTTGTCCAAGAAGACAACCTATCCCAATCTTCAAAAAGTGTTTCTGTTTGGTCCATTTTGTAGTTTCTATAGATCTGAGACCAGGTACACAAAACGGCTCCTAAACCCTTATTCATTAATTAATCTGAGCATACCTCTCTTCCGATCTTCAGTGTGCAGTGATGGGTACCAGGCAGGGGAAGCCAGCTGTCGTTCAAGTTTAAGGCAGCAGGCAATGCTGGGCTTGACTGTTGATAGCAGCCTTGATCGTATTCATAAGTCAGTATCATTCCACAGGGAGAGATGTAAATCGAACAGTGTCTCAGCTTTTCAGGGAAACATTGCTGTCTACTGGTTTTCCAAATAGTAAATGCCAAATTATAAAGTGGAGGGTGTCTGTTTAGAGGTAGAAAGTACCCACTCCCCTGGGGAAGGGGAGAGTGAGTCCTTTCCAGTAAGACTGTTGCCTTATATGAGGTATTGGAATTCTAGAGATGAGTAAGACAAGACCCCTACTTTAAGGAGTAGGAAACCGAGTCTCCATGACTATCCAACAGGAATATGATTATTCAGTGGTTAAGTATTGAGATTCAGACTTCGATCTGACTTCAGCACTGTTGTTCTTAACACAGCTTCTTGCTGATTTTAATCAATTGTTTTCAGTGGTCTGTAACATATTACAAAAGGAAAACCTCTTTGATAAAATGAGTGGAATGAAAGCAAAAATAGTCCTTTGGATGTTGAGTTGAATTCATAAGTAACTGCAGAAAGTCTTTCTTAGCTCTTGCTGAAAGGGTCCTCCTGTTGAGCTGGCTGCTCACTGGCTGGGTACCGCTGAGTAATGGGATTTGCTGCTGGACAGAGTTCCAGCATTACCTTAGAATGCTGTCTCTCACTGGCTTACATCCCGGAGCCTTGCTGCTGGAGGAATGTTATCTGTAGTGCTTTATATTCTGTTAGCCCATAATATACAGGGCATTTTATTTATGTTAATCATCTTTTATACAGGAATGTCACAAAATATGTCACTGCTGATTACAGCCCGTGTAGGCAGGCTACCCTGGTGAATTATGCCCTGTGCCATAGTACCTGGCTGGGAAGAGAAGATAAATCCAAAACAGTGATAGCCACACTTCAGAAGGTTATGATGTGACTAGGTGTGGAGGCAGATCCCGGGGAAAGTGCCTCGAGGTGCCCTCTTCTGCCTCCCGACTTCTGAGCCCACATTCCCTGCCTTATAGCACACTATAACCGACTGCCTAGGGTGTGTGTGGCCCCTCCGGCCCCCTCTGGCCATGCTCCTAGTGTGGCCATCAGGACTATCCTTCGGTTCTGGCACAATATCACCACTTTCTCCTTTAACTTTATCAAGATACGAGATTCTTGAGATTTGTCCCCATCTCTTATAATATCTTTTTTGGAAGCCATAAAATCTTCCTTTACTTCCTAAGCTCTATGGAATTCTTACTACCAATACATTTGAAAGGAGTTCTGTTAAATAGGGTCTCTGCCAACAGATGGGATATTTACGTAGACCTTGACCTTTAGAAATCACCATTCAGCATGTATTTATTCTGTAAGAAACTGTGCTAACAATTGTGCTGAGGATACACAACCATGAATGAGACACAGTCCCAACCCTCAAAGAGTATGAAGTCCAGTGAAAGAATACAGACACATGAACAGAGAGGTAAGAGCTAGAACAGGAATAGGCCAGGATTCTGGGGATCACATGAGCTGCGTCTGAGTCAGCCTTGGAGGCAGAGAAATGTCCTGAAGGACACGAGGTTTAGTCAGGACAAACTTGTGTGACGGGTGAATGGGAAGTGGTTGCTGTATTGTGCAAAGGACAGAATATTATCAGAGAACTGTAAGATACTGATCATGGTTGTTATGGTTTGTTGTTAGTAGGGTTGGTAAGGAAGGGAGAGGTGATAATAAGAAAAGATTCTAAATGCAGTCATAGGCCTGGTCCAAAAAGACCTTATAAAACATGTTAAGCAGTCTGCCCTTAAAAAGTAATCTAACATTATAGGGATTTTCATAGAGGAATGAAAAGAGAGATCCTTGTTTTAAAATGATCACTCTGGCTTCACTGGAGAGGATCAAGGTGAGATTCTAAGTTGGAGATTATTTACAGGGCCCCTTGCAGTGGTGTTGGTGAGAGGCGAGGGTAACCTGGTAGTGGCAGTGGGTAAAGAGATGAGTGATACATTGAGGGTGATATTACCAAAAAGAAAGTAACACTTTATTTACATAGGAAAGGCTCCAAGGTGTCAGGGCTGAGCAATGAGAAATACAGTAGTGTGGTTCACCAGCATGAGGAATACAGAAGAGAAGTGCCTATGAGGAGGGAGTGATAACATTTGAAGCAGAGGTGCTTGTTGGATATTCAAGTCACGTTGTCTATTAGGTTATATGATCGCAGTGCTCATGACCTGAGCCAAGACTATGGGGATAATTAAAGTGGGAAGACCAGGAAGAGGCTGACTTAGAACCCAGGGAACACTGTCACTCCACAACATAGATGGACTACAGGAACAAAGGCAAATGGCAAACTGCAAAACAGGACAGCGTTTCTCTGTTCCCCTTAGTACATCAACATACATGGCATTTCCCAACAACAGTACAAAAGCTAAGAAAAGGAATCATTCACTGCCCTATTCCCCTTACAGGCTGTTCACACATGGTCACAGCGTTCGCAGGCTTTTCATGAGCGTGTGGTTTAGCTCTGCATTCAAGCCCTTTTCGTGAATATATCCTAAGCATGCTCTGTGTTACTTTGGGGTCTTTATTTGTGAACAATGGCTTGGAAACGTGACAGTGCCTTTGGGAAAGTGTATGTACTGTATTTGAAGGGGGGGAAAAAGAGACAGGTTTGGAGGGCTGGGCAACAAAGATTTTCATTCATAAAGTGAGAGGGTAATATGATGATAGCACAGCATGACTGATGCACAGGGAGACTTAAGTTTAGAATTTCATGTTGCTTTTGCAATTCATAACCTCCAACCACACTGTGTAATGGAACATCATGTGCTTTCACACCCGTGACAGGAGCAGCCCTCTGAAGGGAGCTCAGCTGTGGCCCCTGCCGCAGACTTTTGACATGGGGTAAATCATCATCTTGAAAAGAAACTAAAGATTTTCTCATGCTTCCTACACTGTCAGTTCCAAAACACAGAGGGGTAGGAGGCAGACACAGCTACCAAAACACCAGTTCCATAATCTCTGAGAGCAAATTCTGACCAAGCTGTTTAAAGAAGTGCAGAGGCTAACCATGCTGGTGCTGATATCAGAAAGTCTACCTTTGGGTTCAATTCCTGACTGTTCCACTTCGGAGCTATGTGGCCTTTTTTGGCTGTGAATCTTTGAATTGTGGCTAAAGATCTCTTTTACAGAATTGTTAGCAAGACTAAATGAAATGGTATATAAAGAGCAGATCACACTTAAAATATTAGTTGTTGTTTTATTCTTATAATCCTCTAGTACTTGGGCATAAAATCCCTTTGGCTCTTTGGCATATTATGACTAGAGTGTTATCTATGGTGAGGAACCTATCAGGGTCTGTACTGCCTGATTTATAAAGACCTTCTCATTTCCAAATGTGGATGATCCTATTAAGGCCTTTTACTCCCCACTGTTCATCTTATCTTTTCTGGCCTCAAAACATGCTGATCCCCAGCAGCCTTCTCAGAGGTCCGAGTGTGGCTATTTTCCCTTGTATAAAAGATAGCTCTATCCTTTCTCTTCAGGAAAGAACTTCGAGACAGCGTGTTGGAGATTTGTGAATGTTTTTCTATCTTTTGGAGATTTATTGAAGCCCTGATACCTCCTTTGTTCTTTTTTGTCCCTCCAATCAGGCCTGTCTAATATCATTTCTACAAAAGCATTTTCATAGTGGACTACAATTAACAATTTTGTCAAAAGTAGAGCAATCCCTAAGGTATTCGGTAATCTTCAGCAGTATCAGTGGTGTGGAAATAAATTCCCTAGTAAGATACCATATCTACATCAAGGCAGTCCACATAGTAAATAAAATTCTGTGTTGCTTAAATTGTATCATTGCATTTCTGGTGAAAGTTTTAAACCCCAAACAAGCTCTATCTGTGTGCAAAATGCATGAATTCCATGGCGAATCTCTTATCTGATTGGTAAGCCATCCAATTTTATAATTCCTGTCTCTTGACAACAAAAACAGTTTGCACTGTCTTTCATTATGTCTATTACAGGAAAGCATATGTATTTTAAGTCCAAAATTTTTTTTTTTTTTTTTAAACTTGAGGTTCCTTGGTTGAGTTTTTTTTTTTTTTTTCATACCCTGATTTGTTTGTTTGACTTCTATCCATCTGAATGGTCAGATCAGGGTAGGTTAAGACTGATATAAACTGTGTTGCGCATTAGAAAGGATGCCCATCTCCTAATCTGCTATCCAGAGGTAAGTAAAAATAAAGATAATGGCAAGCTACAAGATAGTTTTAGAAATCTGATTTTTGCCCAAAGCTTACTATTTTTTTTTTCCTTTTTGAAAAACATCAAATTGAAATGTATCTGTGTCCCTGAGTTGCTGTTGCTCAGGCACATTTCTTAGACTCACTGGGTAATCTGACCCAGGGTCAGATCCACTAAGCTATTTGGGAATCTAGTTCTGAAGCAGGATGTCAGTAAGAAAACAACAGCAACAGCAACAAACAAACTAACAAATAAAAGCCAACTCAGTCTGTTGTTTTATTTTATAAAACTGACTTCATCTGAGGTTGTTGGCAAGTAACACATACTTCACAAGCGAAAGATTTTATCCTTCGATCTTGAAGAATGCCAAAGAGCATGTTTTGACAGTTTAAAAACTTGAAGAGAGAGAAGGTTTAGGTACTCAGTATTCCTATCTTAGTGTCAGGATTAGTGTTTTTCTCACACTGTGTTCTAGCTATTGGATAAAGATAGAGTTGTATAAATCTAGAAGTTTTTAAAAGGCTGTGGAATTGAAGACTCTTTTGGAACGAGTTATGTGCAGCTTCTCCCAAAGCTACTGAATTCTTCCTGGCGGTATTAGGGTAGAAGGAGTGGGCAGTGTTCTTTTGGGGGCTGAACTTCACAGGCCCATCAGTTTAGAACTGGAAATTTCCCTAGTAATCATCCAATGAAGGTTTTGCTGTCTGGCTGGCTGTGGACTGCAGATAGGCTCTGCCTGTTTCCTCGTCTCACAGTACAAACAGTGTGTGACTAGGATGTGAATGCATTTAGATGGGGTCTCTGCCCTTCAGGTCACCATAGGTCCCTCAGCTGCAGATTGCTTAAAGCTGCCTAGTCCCCTCTTGGACCTTGTAGGTATTTAAGTGTATGGAACTGCCACCTTTATAGAACTGCCATCAGTTTACACTGATGCCATCTCCTTGTTATAAAGAGATAGTCTGAGAGGCCGTGAGAAGTTAAATGTTCACTTAAGGTCATAGACAGCTAAGACCAGAACTCATATTCTCAATTACTAGAGTAGTGACATTTTCACCACGTAATTTGGGGTCTGAAATTTCAATTTTTACCCCCATTAGCCATGTTTTTCACAAAATGAAAACACACTTTGAAAATAAATACTACCTAAATAGTAAAATAAATAAATAAATTTATTTAAAAATAAATTTACCACCTGTCTGTCCAGTGGTATCAGAGGAAAAAAATAATACAATACAGTAAATAAATACAACAGGGCTGGCTTACATTATTTTCTCAAAATATTTTTAGTCATAGGCCTATTAATTATTTTTCTTGCAGTACATAAGGAAGCTTTTAAATACAATATATGAGTATCATCAAATAAAGACTTTTTTTTTTTCTTTCCCATGGCAGGAATATTTTATACGCATACTTGGGCATAGTTATCAGCATCTCCCAGTTACAAAATTTTGACAAATTCTGACTTTAGATGTATATTTCACACACCATTAGAATACATTAGAATACATTATAAATTCCCTTAGGGCAGGGTTCCTCTTCCTTGTTCTACATATTTTACTTATTAGATAACTGTATGCACATGCTATGGCAAAGATAATAAGGCATTAAATTAGAAATGTGCCCAATTTTAATTTTCCAATTGAATTTTTTTTACATACTGCTATAAGCATGTGTGTATTTATGTTAAAAACTATTGAACATCTTTATTATATGAGTAAAATTAATGTAAAAAGCAGGTATTATTTTCTCTTCTTATATATTTGGATGTTTAAAAATTTCCCATAATTTCCCATTAATTTAAATAAGAATTTTTGGTTCATTTGACAAAGAAATATATGCGTACCTTTAAAATTATTTGTAACAAGGTGGAGATGAGGTGTGGGGTGGTAGTAGGCCTGTTGTTCCACCTACTTGGGAGGCTTAGTTGGGAGGATCCCTTGAACCCAAGAGTTCAAGGGCAGCCTCGAAACAAAAGAAGTGGAATATATAAAATCAAGGCTTATGCTTTGTCTTATCTAGTCCCTGGCATACAGTAGGTATATTTGATGAATGAGTGTGTGATTGAAAAGATGGGTGGGTGGGTAAGTAGATAGATGGACAGATGGACGGATAGAAAGATAGCTGGATAGATCATTGTAGCAGGGGCTGGGCAATGAATACATAGCTTTTGAAAAAAGGGCAGGAATTGTTGAATAGTTACCGTATATACTCAAGTGTAAGCCGAGTTTTTTCAGCACAAAATTTGTGCCGAGTTTGGGTTTTTCGGCACAAATTTTGTGCCGAAAAAACTCAGCTTATACTTGAGTATATAGGTATGTAAAAAATATCCAAAAATGAAACAAATATTTGGTGTTTAAAATATGTATTTTAGAGATGAGATAATGTATGTGAAATACTGTGCACTTAAGGCTTAACATTTTTTACCTATTATTTATTGCTATCAGTATTGTTATTCTTTTTCTTATCCATTTTTTAAAAGATTTTGAATATCTGAGAAATATGTATATGCAGAAATTTGGTTGATGAATGAAAAATGCTAATCTACTATGATTTAAAGTTAGGTAGGGAGCAAAAATAAATAGCTGACCTGTCTGCCCACATTAAGAGACTTGGGCTCATGCTCGAAACATGTACTGGTAAAAAGATGTAACCATTTATAAGGAATGAATGAATGCTGAGTCATGTTGAAGAATCCAGAACTGTGGAACTAACTCTTAGGCTGCCTCATTTTTTTCCACGCTTTAATCTCCTATGTGTTATAAAAAATTTAACCCATCTATACCCAACTGTGCGCTTGAGCTAGTTCTGTATTTGCCTTTCAGGCCACCATATTTCTTCAGAGTGATTTGTACTCTTGGGCTCCAGTTGTATAGAGCCTAGAAGTTAAGGCCTTTGATTGTCTTAAATGATCTTTCTCCAGTATTATCTTACACTATTTCCTATGTACACAACATACTTTCACTGGTTGGTCCAACCACTCTTTCCCTTCTCTTTGTGATTACTTATGTCATTCCGTCTACCTGGAATATCATGTCAAAATCCATTATTCAAAGACTACCTCGTAGGCCGCCCTTGGGAAGCAGCCTTCAGCACTGTGTTTGTAGGTGGTCTTTTTTTTCCCTCTGAAATGCAATTCCACTTTTTTCCTTCTTATTTTGGGACACTGATTAAATATTGCCTTCCACAGTGACTTTATCACTCTCCTCCATCCTCCTGATGTAAGCCCTCTGAGGTCAGGAGGCAATATATCATCTTTGTTTTGTTTTTTGTTCTGTTTCTTTTTCCTTCCTTTCCTGAAGGATCTACCTCATGCCTCTCACATAAACAGCATGTCTTAGGTATTTGTTGTGAAGTATTTCATGCTAAAAATATTTTTTAAAATAAATGAGTTCTATGTTAAGTCTACAGTGGTACCGGGTAGGCTTCCACATGGTAGAATTTAACTCCCAACTCCTGTTCTTCATAGACTTGGATCCCAGAGAAAATATTAGCTTTTCTGAGAATGAGCTTCCTGATATATTGAACTTAGGTACATAATTTTTACCTCATGAGATCATTGTAGGACATCAATGAATAAAAATAATTTCTCCTTTCTCTAAAATAAAATGTTCTTAAATAAGGATTGTGTGAGGGTATTATCGATATTAGGATATTATGGCATGGCTTGTTTGCCTGAAATATAAAACCAATACTTTTTCAATTGTGAGTGTTTTATAGGCTATAGTAGGGCAACATAGTTTAATGATATATATTGGACTTAAGATCAAGACGTTCCTCAATGTGAGTGTGGATACTGTTAACTATCTGGCCTTAGTCTGATCACAGAGAGCAGTTCGGGGCTTTGATTTCTTCATCTGGATAATCCCTTTCAGGATTATTGTGAAGATTATGTAACGTATGTTAAACACCCAGCTCATGATGGCCCTCTTCGATAATAAAGCGTTCCAACAATTTGTGTACAAATAATTTGTTAACTTTTCCCCTTCATTAAAAAGTTTTTAATTTAGTCATTGATCTCAGGGGTCAGCTTCCTAATAGGTTCCAGTCCGCTCAGGGAAGAATTGTTTCATGCACAATTTTTAATCACTTGTTTTTGTTGAGACAGAATCTCATTTTGTTGCCCTCAGTAGAGTGCTGTGGCGTCACAGCAACCTCCAGCTTGCCTCAACCTCCCCTGGCTGGACGACAGGTGCGTGACACAGTGCCCGGCTATTTAATCACCTTCTTTTTTTAAAAAAACAGACTTCACTTTCCCTACCTACCTTGTCCCTAAACCTTATACCAGGATCAAAATGCATACTTAATTTTTGAAGCCCCAAATAAATGTAAGCTATCATAATGAGAACATTTCATTTGAAGAAAAAAAAAATTACATAAAGAATTCTTTTTTTTGCAGTTTTTGGCCTGGGCCGGGTTTGAACCCACCACCTGTGGCATATGGGGCCGGTACCCTACTCTTTGAGCCACAGGCGCTGCAACATAAAGAATTCTTCTGTGCCATTCACACCTTCTCATAGCCACCACATGTGACTGCTTTCTAGTTACTCAGCTATCTGCCCTGCACTGCGTAAGTTGTGTATCTGTTTAAGTAAACTGTACTAGTAGCAATCAAAGGCTTAGCGATTGCTTATATTTTTCCACCATGAGATATATTGAAAATTACAGACATCGTGGAGCTATAGCTGACAAAAACCCAGTATCTTGTTATTCAAATAGCTTTAAAGTCATTGTTACCATAACCCATGATAAACACTGGGGTGATTAGATTATGGTTAATGTATCTGAATGGCAGTTTAGGCAGCAGGGTCAAAGATTTACCCCTTCTTTTCTTATGCCCTTATTTTCCAGAAATTGTGTCTTTGAAATTTTGGCCAGTACCCACGTCTTTGTGTATTTTTTCTTTTCCTTTCTTTTTTTAGAAGTCAATGTGACTTTAAAAATATAAGGAACAGGGAAAAAAAGGAAAACCTTGTTAACGCAGGATAGTCTGCTGAGTCAGCATGATGACACAAATCAAACACTACGTTTTGAGTCAAGTTTGGTACTTACGACCTTGGACAAATACTTTCCCCTTTGCTTTGCCTTAGTTTTCTTGTCTGTTAGAACAGGGAGTTGGATTATATGATTTTAAGATCCTGTATAGTTCTTGAGTTCAGTGATTAGAAATGATTAGAGCTGCCTCAAGTTTTATTTGTAAAAGAAGAAAAATTGGTTCAGATCAGAAAAGAGATTATGTAATAACCATAATCAAATATATAACATCTACACTAAATGAATAATGGACGGAGGGTTCTGGATCTACAGCCAGAGGCATTTGATCTGCGTCATGTCTGACCCAAGAGAGCAGAATTATTGAGATTAGTGATAGATAAAGTAGAACTTTCTTAGGAGACTCTGACTTTCTTTTTATATAAATGCTGGCAATAGGTCGGTGTCTATGGTTACCTTCTGAGAGAAATTAAGAACTTCGTTAGCAAAGTATTCACGGCCAGCACATCAACTATCACACCAGTTTTCCTACTAAGTCAGGTACAGTTTAAAGGAATAGCTGTTTCAGGGCTGAAACCCAGAGTGTGATTCTGTTCCAAAACCGTTCATATGGTATTGGAAAAACTCTGGTAAATGAATGAACAGATTTTTATTTATTTATTTTTTTTTTTAAGGTTAAGTAGCTTCCCTCCCTTCCTTTTCTTTCTTTTCTTTTGAATTCCCGAATTTGTACTGAAGCTATGAAAATGAAAGGGAAAGATACAAGGAGTTCTGAGGAATCCCTGAGTGGGTCTGGAACTGTAAGAATGAATGGGAAGGATAGAAGGCATAGGGGAAAGTCAGGGTTGTCTTTCCATGTTCATAACATTTTGCTCAATCTTCCTCTGCCCGTACATCTACTTTGCACGATGGTTACCACTGGAGTGCCCCAACCAGGAGCAGCTATAAACTCAAACATCTTATGTGGGAAGTTGTTATCTTTATCCTTAGGGTGGGCTAAAAATCGATTAAGGAAAAGAGAGAGAGAAAGAAAGAGAGACAAAATACCAATTTGATAATAATGATCAGATTTCAGATTCACAGTTTCACATGTGCGCGCACCTCGGTGAGGACGAAGATGCTGAATGAAGAGATCAAAAACCGACAGGTTCGCTTTACAAGATTTGTGACAGAGACTGCTCTGCTTTACTGTCATATTCTATTTTTACCTCCACTGCCTTGAGATATTTTGAGTTTGTGTTTCTCTTGCTCCTGATATAAAAAGTTATATATCTTTTTATATCAGGAGCAAGAAATGAAAGGTGAAAAAGACGCAGGGATCCGTAATACTTCATTTGTGAGTAACAATAAAGCTGTCTTCAGCCTTAGCAGGGCAAGTTCAGCTGAAGTCCAGGGATTAGCTCAGTACCCACACTACAGGGACAGCATGTTCAAAGCGTGGGAAGGCAGTGAGTGCCCCTCTGCCAGTAAGTAGGAAAAGAAGCAACTCCAAGGCATGGTGTTCAAGGCTTTCTCCCTTAGTGTCTGGACACACCACCACATTTCATGGTTTTCTCCCATGCCAGGCACTTTTGTGCCGCCTATTTGCTGACATTCTGCCCTCAGAGAACAATCTTTGAAAGAACAGAGCCCTGGAACTGTCAGTACAGTCCCCAGGGACTGGATAAACTTGATACACTAGTGAACTTGCCTAGAGAAACTTGGGTTTCTGCTAACAAACTATAACCCTAGGCAGATAAATTAACTTTTCCCTACTTCGTGTTTCTCATCTATAAGATTGGGGTAATATGCTGGGTGCAGTGGCTCACACCTGTAATCCTAGCATTCTGGGAGGCTGAGGCAGGTGGATTACCTGAACTCACAGGTTCAAGACCAGTCTGAGCCAGACCGAAACCCCATCTCTAAAAATAGCCCGGAATTGTGGTGGGTCCCTATAGTCCCAGCTACTAGGGAGGTTGAGCCCAAGAGTTTGAGGTTGCTGTGAGCTGTGACACCATAGCACTCTACCGAGGATGACTTTATAAAACTGTGTCTCAAAAAAAAAAAAAAAAAAAAATCCTTACAATGGTAGAACATAAGAAAAACTCAATAAATAGAGATGTTATCATCATTATTGGTGTGAAAAATGAGCTATTTTATTTTCAATGTCTTCCCATCTTTGCCCCCACCCTCTGCTTCTTTTCCAGGTGAGGTATCTCCCACCTGCCCCTCCTGGCCAACCACCAACCTTGCCCACTGGCTCTCTCTGCCCCAGTGGCACAGACAGCCACATCTACAGGGCTCCAGGGTTTTCTGGATTCTAGTTAGTTCTGGCCAGTGGAAAGCTCAGTGGGAGATAAGAGTAAGAAAAAAGAATGGGAACAGGGTATTTTATACTGCAAATTACCTCCCTCTTTGCCTTATTTGGGCTGTATCCCTCAACCGAGGGGCACAGCAGCGGTGCTAGAGAGGCTGCACACAGCTCACCTGTTTCCTGTTAGATCTCTTCATGGTAAAATTTCTCTGTCTTGCTAGTAGAAATTTTCAAATTTTAGTGAATAAGAATCAATTAGGGTTGAGTGTGGTGTTGCATGCCTCTTAGTTACAGCTATTAAGGGAGGCTGAGACGATAGGATCACTTGAGCCTAGGAATTGGAGGCCAGGACTCCAATCTAGGCAACATAGACTTCATTTCTTAAAAAGATAAAAAGGGAGTAGAAAAAGAAAGAATCAAGTAGAGAAGGCTGGACCCAGTGGCTTACCACTGTACTCCTAATGCTTTGGGAAGTCCCAGCTCAAGGATCAAGGCCAGACTGAGCAAGATTGAAAGCCCCTCTCTAAAAAAAAAAAAAAAAAAATTGAAAAATGAGTTGGCGTAGTGGCACGTGCCTGTAGTCCTAGCTACTTGGGAGACTGAGGCAGGAAGATCACTGTATAGTAGTCCTGGCAACAGAGTGAGACCCTATCTTAAAAAAAAAAAATAAAATAAATAAATTAGGGACTTTGTTAAAAATGCATTTGTAGGTTCTTAAATCCAAACCCTTAGAGACACATTGTAGGTCTGACAAGGGGTCTAGAAATCTGCATGAGGAAGAGTCCTGGGGATTTTGATAGTCATGGAGGTCTCGGGGCTCCCAGCATTGACTTCAGTATTTCTTAAATTGTATTTATTTTTCAAATTTTTTTTCTCTACACATCTATAACATATTGAATACTACCATGTGGTCATTAAGTTTTTACATTTATTGTAGTTAATAATCAGAAACCTGATATAAGCCATTATTATTTCTATTTTACAGATGACATTACTGGCTGGGTGTGGTAGTCCTAGCACTCTGGGAGGCCGAGGTGGGTGGATTGCTTGAGCTTAGGCATTCAAGACCAACTTGAGCTAGAGCAAGACTCCATCTCTAAAAATAGCAGGCGTTGTGGTGGGTGCCTGTAGTCCCAGTTACTTGAGATGCTGAGGCAAGAGAATCACTTGAACCCAGGAATTTGAGGTTGCTGTGAGAAAAAAAAAAAAAAGATTTTACCAAGGATCATACGTTGAGCAGCATACCCAGAGCTGGTTATTATCTGAGATCAGTTCACCTCTACACCTGTTAGAATCCGGAAGTTTAGCTCTTCTGGCCATGTGCTGCTGCCCAGGCAGAGTGGAAATGTAACAACTTAGTGTTGGAGTGAATTTAAGTGGGGAAAGTAACTTCAAGACGATAAAAGAAAAATTGCACTTAGCCCTACAGTACCAAGGGGGGAAATCTTTGATTGTGAGCTAAAAACACTAAGCACATGTTACTTTAGTAACTGGGTTTCCCTTTGGTGATTTGCGTCAAGGTTTCTCTCTTCTTGGTTTTTCTTCCCTCACTTCCTCTTTCCTACTTATCTTCTGCTATATCTTGTTAGTCAACTACTCAAACTAAAATAGGATTTATTAAAAAAAAAAAAAATCCAAAATTAATGTAACCACCGTGACTGAGAGCAAAGGACTACCCCTCTCCCCCTCACAAACAATAAAGATTTTGTTTTTCCTAGTGGCTTATTGTAGTTCTTCCTGAAGAGATCTCATGGCCACAAGCAACCTGGTACAGACGGAAAATATTCACACTCCAGCTGGGCAGAGTGGCTCCCGCCTGTAATCTCAGCACTCTGGGAGGACGAGGCAGAGGGAGTGACTGAGCTCAGGAGTTCGAGACCAGCCTGAGCAAGAGTGAGACACAGTCTCTACTAAAAATAGAAAAACTAGCCGGATGTGGCTCCTGAAATCCCAGCTAGTTGAGAGGCTGATGCAAGAGGATCACTTGAGCATAAGAGTTTAAAAAAAAATTCACACTCTAGACATTTTTGTTAAATATTACATGAAAGTTTATTCAATACATTTAGGAAGGAAACCAAAATACAGATGTGAGGAAATAAGCTCAGCTGATTTTCTCCTATAAATGCCACGAACCCATGTAAATAGTTTCTCAGTGTAATTGTCCCTGCTTTTTGCCTCCACTAACCCATTTTTATTACTTTTTTGGCCTATGAATAATGAGAAACTGATTCTACATTTTTTTTTTTTTTTTTTCTGTAGGAGTTAGTGCTCTTAGGTTTTTGAGTTCAACTCAAGAAGAATTTTTTTCTGGATACAGAGTCTCACTTTGTTGCCCTCGTAGAGTGCTGTGGCATCACAGCTCACAGCAACCTCAAACTCTTGGACTCAAGTGATTCTCTTGCCTCAGCCTCCCCAGTAGCTGGGAACAGCCCAGCTCTTCAAAAAGCATTTATTAAATGCCTGCTGTATATGTTATTAAAAATTTACCATCACAGGAATTTCACTCACATACTAATCCTGAGGCCCAGAGCAGTGGCTCCTGCCTATAATCCTAGCACTCTGGGAGGCCTAGGTGGGTAGATTGCCTGAGTTTACAAGTTCAAGACCAGCCTGAGCTAAAGTAAGACCCCATCTCTAAAAGTAGCCAGGTATTATAGCAGATGCCTGTAGTCCCAGCTACTCAGGAAGCTGAAGCAACAGAATTGCCTGAGCCCATGAGTCTGAGTTTGAGGTTGCTATGAGCTATGATGCCAGAGCATTCTACCAAGGGTGACAAAGTGAGACTTTGTCTCAAAAAACAAAACAAACAAAAAGAAAAATTATCCTGGGATTTGTGTAAGGTACTTCTATACTAATGTTGGTGTTCAGTTTCTTTTGGGAGTGCACTTTGAGCTTAAGAATTAAGTCAAGTTTGTAGACCCAAGAATTCTTGTAGAAAAAATGCTCCCCTAGCTCCATCCGTTATGGCAGGGTGCTTGATCTTAATAGCTGCATGGCCTTGGGCAATTTACACAGCCCTCCAAGCTTCATTTTCCCTATCCGTAGGATGAAGGGGCATATAATAACATAACTCCAATCCTGGATTTTTGTTGTGAGAATGATTAAACAATGGGTCTAACGCACTTGGCAGAGTGCTGGTATTACTATTGTTATTGTTAATAGCCACTACAAGGTACCATTATCCCAGTACTTGAGAGTCAGACAACTGGAGAACTAAGTAGACACCCTTGGGCTGTAAAGCAGGAAACTCATTCCCTGAAAAATGGCAAATGCATTGAAGAGCTGGACAGCTCCCAGCTGTATACCTGAAGTTAGGAAACAAATTACATACCAGTGAAAGGAAGAAAGGACTTGTAAATGAACTTCTTCCTTTACTTGATGAGTATTAAGATATTTCAAATTGTGGCCATGTTTTAACCCACTACAGAAAGAATAGGTTTTCTGTGTTTGATAATAAAGGCAAAAGATTAATTTTACTTCTTTTGAGAGTATTTTATTGTCGCTGTTATTTTTGTTTTTTAAGTGTTATTTTCTTTAGATAGTCAGCCTATCTGATTATTTGTAGCCATTCTGATTTAAGATGTGCTGGGATAGATAATTGTGGTGACAGTGAAATTGTAGGTCATTTATTCCCTCAACAAACATTTACTTTGAGTCAGGAAATAAAATTTCTTGGAAGATTCTTTTGTTTTCTGGTTTCCTTTACTGAAGTTTGCCACTTTTAAAAATCTTCTGTGATTTTGAATACCAGTATATTCTTTTCATTAACTGTATTAATTAAGAAATAATCATTTGAGGCAGAGCTGACTGTGGAAGATCTAGCGGAAAGGAAGAAAGTGTAAGGTGGTAGAACTCACTTGCTCACTTTTGTAGATCAAGAAAATAATTGTCATACTTGAGTATTAGTAGGGAAAGTGTCTCCAGAAATAGACACTTTCTATTTATAAATAAGAATATAGAACTCACTTTCTATAGACTTTTCTTGCTTTTCTAGACTTTGATATCTCATTACTGTGGGTGGTTGAGGTGGAATTTGGGAACTTTAACCCCAAAATGGGTTAGAGTTGCTAGGTGGAGCCTATGTGGGTGAAGGAGACAGCAAACAAGAAGTGTGTAGTCCTTCACAGGAATTTCTGTAGATCTTTGCTGTCTAGGCCCTGCTTTCTGTTCCTCTACCCAGGCACACATGCTTAGAATTGGAATGTTTTAATCACCCCTGACCACCCCGTGATGTGTAGTGGTGTACCTGGCCTCTCAGCTCAGGCCCAGTGGTCAAATTGAATTGAATTCTAAACATGTCTTGGTAAAGTATCTATTTCCCAGGTCAGAATTACAAAACGCAAAAAATGTACATGTCTTCCATCTTCCCATCCCTCTGCTAAAGTTGCTTACCCTTTTGGGACACTTGTAACTCCATTCAAAATATCCAACCCGGACCAGGGCCTCTCACGTCTATAATCCTAGGACTCTGGGAGGCCCAGGCAGGTGGATCGTTTGATCTCAGGAGTTTGAGACCAGCCTAAGCAAGGGTGAGACCCACGTCTCTAAAAATAGCTGGGCATCATGGCAGGTGCCTGTAATCCCAGCTACTCAGGAGGCTGAGGCAAGAGAATCACTTGTGCCCAAGAGAATCACTTGTGCAAGAGAATCACTTGTGTTTTTTTGAGACAGAGGTTGCTGCCTGACAGAGGTTGCTCTCTCAAAAAAAAAAAGTCCTTTATTTCTCCTCAATTCTAATTTTAAAACAGCAGTGTCCCAGGCCATGGATATCAGTTAACTGTCATTCTTCAGTATGTATATATTATATATATTTCTACATATTCTTACAGTCTTCTATGTATTTATTCTTATACATATTGTTATTTTTTTCAGAATATATATATATGTGTGTGTGTGTGTATACATATATATATATTCTGTCACCATTTTTAAATAACTTGAGATCTTTAAATAATTAAAAAGTTTTTTTATTCTCTTAGAGATGGGGTCTTGCTTGGCCTCCCAGGCTGCAGTCCAGTGGTGTTATCATAGCTCACTACAGCCTTGAACGCCTGGATTCAAGTGATCCTCCCACCTCAGCCTCCCAAGTAGCTGGGACTACATTCATAAACCATTTTACCTAGGTAATTTTTTAGATATGGAGTCTTGCTGTGTTGCCCAGGCTGGTCTCAAACTCTTAGCCTCAAACAGTCCTTCTCGTTGGCCTCCTACGTAGCGTAGATTATAGGCATGCGCCAACACAGCCAGCAAGATATTTTTTATTGGGTAGGGATTAGTACTGGATCTCTAAGAGAGGTACCCTTTCATTC
The DNA here is from genome assembly GCA_963574355.1 of Loris lydekkerianus. Taxonomy (NCBI): domain Eukaryota; kingdom Metazoa; phylum Chordata; class Mammalia; order Primates; family Lorisidae; genus Loris; species Loris lydekkerianus. The sequence continues at coordinate 67,100 of CAUYPK010099770.1, read as the reverse complement.
ATCCATTCTTGCAGGCATTATTTATCGGGTGCTGCCTCTGCACCAGGCATTGTCTTTTGTGTTGGGGAGGCAATAATAAACAAGATTGGCCCCCATTTCTTATGGTGCTGACAGACTTGTGGGGGACATGGACAGGCTGTGATGCCATGACTTGGGAAAACCCTGGGTGCTATGGAGATCTATCAGAGAGACACTTAGCCCATTTAGTGGTGAGCAACTGGGGGTGTATTCCTGAAGAACATCTGATCTAAGATCTGAAGGATGAGTAGGGGTTAGCCAAGTGAGTAGGGGGAGTTTGTGTACTAGGCTGAGGGAACCAGATAGCCAAATACTTGCAGGCAAAAATGCTTGTCCTCTCTGAGGAGCTGAGAAATATGTATAAGTTGTGACCTTCAGATTCTCTTTAACAAGTTATTACAGCAAGAGATATTGTTCTGTTGGTATAGTAGGTCTAGTAGGAAGCAAATATTAGCATACTTGGTGCCCAGCCTAGTGCTTGGGACATGACTAGTGCTCAGTACATGTTTTCTAGATGGTTGGCAGACTGAACGACTAGACTATTCAATACGATGTAATCTGCTTCATAGTTTGATTTCTACCCTCTCATATATTTTTCTTCTTTCTTTCTTTTTTTTTTTTTTTGGAGGTAGAATTTCACTCTGTGCCCTGGGTGGAGTGCTATGGAGTCATAGCTGACAACAACCTCAAACTCAGAGGCTCAAGCAGTCCTCTTGCCTCAGCCTCCTGAGTAGCTGGGACTACAGCTGTTGCCACAATACCTGGCTAGTTTTTCTATTTTTAGTAGAGGCAGGGTCTTGCTTTTTCTCAGGCTGGCCTGAACCCTTAAGCTCAAGTGATCTACCTGTCTCAGCCTTTGGAGTGTTAGGATTACAGGCGTGAGCCACCATGCCCAACTCCTAGCAAATCTGTATTATGGGGCTAAAAGAAATTTAAAGACAACAAAGGGCTTAAAAAACCCAGATATAAAGGCAAGGCCTTGTGGCTCACCCCTGTAATCCCAGCTCTCTGGAAGGCTGAAGCTGGTGAATTGCTTGAGCTCATGAGTTCAAGACCAGCCTGAGCAAGAGTGAGACCCTGTCTCTAAAATAATAGCCGGGCATTGTAGTGGGCACCTGTAGTCCCAGCCACTTGGGAGGGTTAGGCAGAGATAAGAGAATCACTTGAGCCCAAGAGTTTGAGCTTTGATGCCATGAAACTTTACCGAGGGTGACAAAATGAGTCTCTGTCTCAAAAAAAAAAAGTAATAAAGAAAAGAAAAGAAGAAAATCCAGAAAGAAAGCAAGGAGAGCAGGCAGGGGTTAACAGGCATAACAAATGGGAGGAAGGCAGTGTGAGTGGAGGGGGCTCTGGGGAAGGTTGGTGGGGTACTCAGGACACCAAGTCAGAGAACTGGCCAGTGCCTCTCTGTGCAGCTGTGATGCTGAAACTGGAAAGTTATTCATTGTAACTCTCAAGTGACCTTCGTTCGCTCAGCCTGAGCGGCAGCAGGTGGGTGTCTGCTTCTGGAAACTCTAGCCTAGGACCGTGTTAATATTTCCCACTGAAAATGTGGGGCACATTATCTGGCAGAGGTAGAAAAACTTGTAAATTAGAACTCTCCCAGAATATACAGTTGTACAGACATGGATTTTCATATTGGTGTGATGGCCAATTTTAAAAGGGCCTTATGGCTGGGAACATATATTTCAAAGGCAGGTAGACCTTGTTGTAAATCATGGATCTGCCTAGTACCAGCAGTGTCACCTTTTGCAAGTTTTTTCACGTCCTTAAACCTCACTGGCTTTATCTGAAAATGGGGAAAATATACCTTTTCTCAGGATCATTTGGCTGTTGCAGTGGGTGAAACGCTTAAGTGCTTGGGACCGTGCCTGTGATGAAATAAGTCCGAAATAATGGTGTTACTGTTATTTAAGAATTTGAGCCTAATTTGTGAGGTTAATCAGACCCCAGGGGAGTAAAGACCCTGAAGTCTTTGACTTTCCAAGTCCTCATCATTCCCAGGTCTGTAAATGTGCTTGTGTGTTCTCCATTTAGCCTTTTATCAAGATCCCCCAACTTGCTGATTAGGCCTGGCTTGTCGGCGCCAACCTGACAAAGAATTTGACTTTGTCAGTAGTGGGGAAATATTTGTACAATAGTGCAGTCAATCAACAAATATACTGTGGACTTGGAGTCACTTAAAAAAAATTGCCCATGAGGTAAAAAGAAAAAAAAGTCTGGACGCAAAACGTTAACTGGGTTTGGTTTAGTATTTGGACAAAGAAATCCCTGCTCTGAACTGAGCAGAGAGATAAGCGCCTTGACTTACAATAGATTAAGAGACCTGCGTTGGTGAGAACAGACCACGTCTTAGGCGCTCCCTGAGTGCCGCCACATTTAGATTTAAGATTAACTGCAGCCGAATGGTGGAGCGGCTGTTTGTTTTATGAAACAATCGCTAATGACATTAAACAGACGGAGCCCCTTCCAACATGATGGTTCATTTGCGATAAACTGAGAGAAGCCCACAAGAGATTGAAAAAGAAAACTCGTAAGTGCTTCATTTTGAGGCTCTTACGATATTCTATTGGAGGTGACAATTAATGGCAGTGAACGGGAATCTAATTCAGAACACATTTAGATCATGGGAGAAGGAAGGGTGGTGGCAAAGTATCAATGTGAATTTGCTTGCTTTTGTATTTCTGTGAAGGAATTGAGTGATCATAATTTCATGACAAGTTTTTCAGGGAGTCTTTTCTTTCTTCTTTTTAAAAATTTTTTAAATGATGTTCATTTGTTCATTTCTCCCAGTTCTACAGCTCCTGCCTGCTTAAACCTGGCATTAAGCATTAGCCGTATTAAAAAGAATGCTATCTATTAGTTCAATTAGACATTAGGCATTTACTTTTCAATGTATTTGAAGCCCAATTTGATTGGGGCCCAGCCATTTGAAATTAAGAGAGCAGAACTGTGTACAGAACTGTGTGCAGATATCTGTAGCTCTGAAGTCTTAATTGCAAATTCAGATAAGGATTAGACAGGACTCTATCTCTCTAGACCAAAGGCATTTGCTAATACCTCAGATAGAAAGGTTGTTAGATTCTATATTTACTAATGCAGGCTTTTGCTTTTGGATTTTTATTTGAACTTTAAAATTTTGGTTGAAAACAACACAATTTTCACCAGCAGTAAGGGAGTGGAAGTAGGGAAAAATCTGAATCATTATTTTGGCCTAGCTAAAAATTGAAATAGTGTTTATTTAAAAAAAAAAAATTGTCAAAGGCCGTGTTGTGGTATTAAGCTTTTGTTTTATACACAAAGAAATATATTAATGAAAAGTGTTTTAAGTGCTTATTATAGAGATGGTTTGTTTTGAAACATGGGCTTTTTCACAGCAGTTTTACACTTCATTGTGTACCATGAAAGACATTCTAAGTAGAGGTTGTCAGTCTCCCATCAGAAGTAGAGTACTGCTGGGGAATGGAGCCATTTAGGATGTCACTCAAGCAGGACTAATCTAGAGTAGATATCTTATAAATAACCAGTAACGAAAAAACAAATCATTCCTCTCCCCACCAGAGCAGAGAGAATTACTGCTTAGGAGAAGGAAATCTTTATAATAAAGATTTACAGTTTGAATTAGTGAATTGTTTGGAGCAAAGCATTGCATAAAGTTGCAATGACAACCTTTAGCTAGGAGTTCAGGAAGCTGTGGAAATGCCTTTATGAGGAGGGGTAATGAGTGTAGGAAGCTCTTGTCTACCTGAATCTCTTATATACCTCTTGGGAAGGCAGGTGTACACATCCTAGAGATCTACCAGAGACAAGATAAGGGCTTATCATATTTTTCGATCTCTAATACACTTCTTCCTCTTGGATCCCAAAGATAACTTTCACAATTAACAATGATGACCATTCTTTGCATAGAAAATTATTATACATACATATTTTAGCTTTATGTTGTTTCATTTGTCATTGCTTTACTCTTTAATTTCCTGAAATAAATACTGGCTTCTTTAGATACTTGCAAGTTCTCTGGCTTTGGAAATCGTACCCAGAACCTCCCTTGCTTTGCCTTGTTCTCTTTTAAAGTAGCTAGAGGAGCTATCTCTCAATTCCTGGCCGGGATGGAAGTAGGGGGTCCCTGAGGGGGTGAGGGAGGGTGAGGGGGTCAAGGGCAGGGTGACTTTATCAAGACCCATTCTGAGAGCTTTGTCTGTCAAAGAGAGAAAGAGCCTGATTTTCTTTATTCTGCTAAGTATGAATTCACCTCGTAGAAGCTTCTGTTTTGTCCACGTTATGGTGATACGCAGAGAAATGACTAGGAATGCCTTACTGGTTAAATTATTCTAAGTTCCCCCATCCCAAAGCATTTTTTTTTTCAGGACCAAAAAATGGCATATTTCTCAGATTCTTTCCACCATAACATATCATTTTGATATCCTAAAATATAGAGATGAGGATAAGAAACCCTAATATTTATATATTGCTTTTTTCCTCCAGTAGTTGGGTTTTGATGGGGTTGAGCGGAGAATGGATTTTATTGAACGCCAGAGCTTTCCGTTTATTACATCTATTTCCACACATGCCTATCAGTTAGATAGAACAGATGCTATCTACATTTTTCAGATGAGAAAATTATAGTACACAACCTTCCTTAAGATCTGGCAGCAAGAAGTTAGATTTATCTGGGATACATCAGAGTTTTAAGAATGCACATCACTCAGGTTTGGGGGCCAAATTGGTCCTCTTAGAGTCCTTGTAACCTGGGACTGTAACCAGGGGTGGCGGAAGGGGCAGGCAGCATCTCTGGATTGCTACTGTTAGGGACCTACCATCCAGCAGAGAAAGTACTCATTGTTTAACTAGAATAAGAATACTTGAAACTAGCACATGCAAATAGCCCCTGGCCTAAAAGTTGAAAAGTTCTTTCCTATTTTTTTTATCTGTTGTAAAGTAAACTCTTAGTATAAAAATTACATACTTAACTATTTTGTGCCACTGATCATCTATAATAAAAAGAGAAGATTCAGTTTTGTTTTGTTTCGTTTTGTTTTTTTGAGACACAGTCACCCTGGGGTAGAGTGTCATGGTGTCACAGCTCACAGCAACCTCAAATTCTTGGCCTTAAGCAATTCACTTGTCTCAGCCTCCCAAGTAGCTGGGATTACAGGCACCCGCCAGGTTGGAACCCGCCTGCCTTGGTGTATGTGGCCCGCACCCTAACCACTTGAGCAACATGTGCTGAGCCTTTTTTTTTTTTTGAGACAGTCTCTAGCTGTTGCCCTGGGTAGAGTGCCATGGTGTCAGAAACCTCCAACTCTTAGGCTCAAGTGATCCTCTTGCCTCAGTTTTTCTATTTTTTAGTAGAAACGGGTCTCTTTTTTGCTCAGGCTGGTCTCAAACTCCTGAGCTCAGGCAATCCATCCATCTCAGCCTCCCAGAGTGCTAGGATTACAAGTGTGAGCCACTGTGCCTGGCTGAGAAGGTTCAGCTTTATAAGCATCTACTGGCTATCTCCTCTGATTGAGCTACTTGAGCCACCACAGAATTTGGAGACTGGATGGGGGAAATTGACAGTATGGGCTGAGTTAAAGGTCATTCACCCTTTATGCATGGAGACCATGTGAGGAAAATATACCCAAACATGAGTAAAAAGGATTTTCATTCTCACCCACAAGGGCATAATATGCTATGAATATAATAAGGCTATTATATATAGTAAATAGTTTATATATATGATTAATAATTTAAAGAACTCTGTATAAAAGGTGCATGATGCAGTTTCTTTGAAAATTCATTTTAGTTGTTTATTTGACCAAATGCTCCTTTTTCCAACATAATATGCAGTTCCTGAGCTTTGGGGAGCTCTAAGATCTAGGGTTCAGGTTTAGGTGAAATGAATACAAATCATGACTTGAACTCCTCAGATTAATTCATGCTTTGAAGACAAATTCTATGATTTGCCACCATTCAGAGACAAATGACACTCAGCATAAAATTATGATTTTGGAAATTACAAAACAAAAAAAAATTTATCAATTTGCTACTTTGAAAAAAATAAAGTCAAATTTTATTAAGAATACTTTATCTCATTCAAAGAAAATAGTAAATGAGATGACATGAATTGCTTTGGAACTCAAAGTATCGTTTATGCAACCACTTTCTTTTTATTGTTCTTCATAAATGTGTTCATGAAATACCTGAAATATCTAAACATGGAAACTATACTGTCTTTCTTCCATGGTTTGCCATAATCTGTTTCTCTAAAGGAGGCCTAGATACATGTTAGCAAATTTGATGTTCCTGTCATCATCGTGAAATATTTGTTGAATGAATGGATGGATGCATTCCCTATCTGTGTAGTCAGTTCTCAATTATCCATTATAATGGAGTTGAAATAGGACAGGAACATTGGAGATTGAAATCCACAAATCATTAAGAAAGTTCATGTGATTCGTTACTTTCAAAGTTTCCCCACCAAATCTTTCACCCGACTTTATTAAAATATGGCAAAAAAAAAAAAAAAATTTTTTTTAAAGGCTAGAGGTGAGTCTTTCTCTTTTTCCTGTTTCTACTGATTTAGACACTAAGGAATAAAATTCTAAATTTGAGATTGAAATAAGTATCTAGATAGAGCCTTCAGGCCGAACGACTATCTTTGAATCCTCACAGCAATGACTTAGGCCAAATTCATTGTGCATATATAGAGTTCCAAGGAGAATGTTTTTCTTATGAGTTGTTAGAAACCTGAGCTAAGAGAACTGAAAGAAAAATACCTCCCAAAGGATGTTGAACAATGAGCATTGACTGTCAACTTTGTAGAGGGAAAGAGGGAAACAGGATGTAAATGTTCCAGGGAGTACTGAGAAGATACAGGACTCTGAAAGTTTGAGATGTTCCTGTTCTTTTGCAAAAGTGAACCCCCAGATAGACTGTAGCCTGTGAGTGTGTGTGTGAGTGCTCTGGAGGAAAGGCCTGGGGTTCACTAGGGCTGACATCTATTAGAGAAGTACATAGCCTGGGTCAAGGTCATGTTCATTCTTGGGCTTATGTTTCAGAATATTTGGAAGGAAGGACTTTTTCCCCGTCTCTTTTAGCTGCTTCCCATTAAGTTACTTTTAAAAGCTCTTATGGTTTGGGAAGAAAAAAAGTGGCAGTAAAATCAGCATGGTTTCTGACTAAAGGCTTGTGAGCAACATTGGGAGAATAAGCAAATGCCACTCGGAGCTGGTAACACCAAGTGGAGTCGCGGCTGAACAGCACAAGCCCAGGAAGGCCAGCTTTATGTTGCGTGCAAGATGGCTAGTGAATGATTTTATTCCTGCTCTGAAGAAAATGTTGACAATATTGACATAACTTCATCCTTCTCACTACTCTTTGCTCCTGCCCTTCTGTGATATTTGAACCCAGGGTTTCTTACACTCTGATGGGAAGTCATAATGCACAGTCTTTAATATCTCCACAGAGTCTTTGTGTTTCATCTTGGAAGTTATGTATGCTTTAAGTTTGCTTGGACTGTACCTGTATACTTGGTTAAAGGGCCACACCACATGAATGTAAGAATATATATGCTTTCGTGGATTTGCTCAACTACTATAAAATAGGCAGAAAGTCCATATACACTTCTAAAATTAATTTTTAAAAAAACTGAACATAGACTTAAGATAAAAAGGAAACCTATAAGCAATAGTGTATTAGTTTGTTGAACTCCTTTACTGTCATTTTCTTTCACTTTTTTTTTTTTTTTGAAGGAAGATGGCAGAACTGTTAATATCGACTTTTAAAGTACGCTTTGATGCTTTCCTTTTTCTGTACCTCATAAATCCCAGTCTTCTTTGATGAGAAAAGAGTCTGATTTTACAGACCAGAAAAAACTTCCCTGCACATTTATTGAAAGCATTCAGTGGAATTGCCATATCTTTTCAAAGAAGTAACTATGTCTAACAAGCATTAGTATGCAGTTTTAAATTCTTAATACAGGAATTCAGGAGACAAGTTTATGTACTCATCGGAGCTGGTGATCATCCTACGGGGGTGTCTGTGTGTGTGTTCAGTTATCATTCGCCCATGCTAATTGGTAATCCCTGTACATTATGAAAACAGCAAAGTCAAATATATTATTACCCCTAGTGGAAATCAAACACCATCCTGGTATAAACTTACTCCTGGTTTCTAATTGTGTCTTTCCTTTACTTTGATAAATTTTAATTTTGAGAGGAAAAATCCACAATTTAGTGAGAAGGCGGTAAAGGATTCTCCTTGGAACAATTCTCTTGTAAATACCCAAGCAATTTTACTTTTTAAATTATCTCACCAATCCAGTGAAGTAGTTACTATTATAAACCCATTTTATAGGGGAAGAGATGGAAGTACAGCCAAGTTAAATAACTTGCCCAAGGCAGACAGCTAATGCGAGGTGTAGATGAGACCCAGATGCTGGTCCCAGGATGCGTGCTCTACTGCTGAAATACTGTTGATAGAGAGATACAGGAAGGAAGAAATGTGGAAGATGCAATTAGCAATTCCCATCATGCTGAAGCCATGCTGTGCTAAACAGTTCTTCGATTTGGCCAGTTTTAGTTTTAAATGACCAGAAGTTCTTTTTGAAGATAACGGGATCTCTAGCAGTATGTCCTGAACTTCTTTACAGAGGTAAAGAGGGGTGTGTTTCTCCTTTTTGCTTCAGGAAAGAAACGTACATAAAAGCAAAGAATTAGTTCCTGTCTGGCATTTTATCAGTTTCACTAAAAACTTTTATTATTTTTCCCCCTTAGAGGCAGCTGAGATGAATCGTTGCAAAGTGCCTACCTGTTCAATAAGAAATCCATTCTCTCCTGTCACATGCACCTGTAATTTCCACTGATAGAACCTTTCAGAAAATGGAAATGAAATGTATGTGAAATTTCTTATACAGAGAGAAAGCAGGGAGAAAAAGAGGACTCTTTTGCTTTTATAATAAAAAAAAAAATCCTGCTTTCTTTGCTGGATTTTGAAAAGTTGTTTACAAATACAATACTTAAGTCTTTCATTTCTCAGTTTCCCCATCTGTTAAATGGGAATGACAGCCCTTCCAAGTGCCTGGATCTTCTAGGGTTAAAAGGCCAAATGAGCTTGGAATATTTTTTTTCTAGTGCTGTGTGTCTACAGGCCCCTTGAAGTAACCAAGCCACAGAGCAAAGATGATGGCCTTTATCATGTCGAGAGTGGACGACCAGATGGCAGAGCCCATTCTACATAATGACTCTCACTCTGGTGGTTTGTAATTTATGAAGTAGCCTTCTAATCAAAGGCGCTGTTGGCTGCCAGAGAGCTCAGCCACAGCATGGAAACAGCTTCTTCCAAAAAGAAAAAAATATCAATATTCTTCCTCCTAATATAACCAACAGTGTAAAACACATGAAAGGTGAACAAGGACAATTCTTATTTTTATTTTGTAAACCTGAAGATAAGAGATAGGTAATGTAGGGAGATACCTTTTCCCTTGGCTTTGTAAATAAAGAAAACTATTTTAAACATATTTTTAATTTGTGTCTTTAGGGTTCACTCTCGGCCCCCCAGGCCCTGATGCTTAGGCAAAGTGGAAAAAAATAGGGGAGGACTGAAGGGAGTGGAGAGGCAGGCAGAAAAAGGGCAGATGAAAGGAGCAGGAGAGAAATGATGAAAGGGATTTGTGCAGCTGGGCCGAGGCAAAATACCCCCCACCAAATGTCAGTGGTTGCCTTTTCCACTCTACATCATAGACATCAGAATGACACTGGAGGAATTTTTCTAATTTTCATGAGCAAAGTTCTTTAAAAATCAGAAGAATGCTGACTATGGTAATAATTCTGTCCCCTCTTCTCTTCTCACAGTCCCTTTGATTTAGCCCTTTCGTCTCTTTTGCCGGAACTTGAATTCCTATGGTACATGATTCCAGTTCTCTTCCTAATATGACAACAGCCTTGCTAATCTAGCTATAGCTGAAGTCATAGTTTCCAAAGAACTTTGCTTGATTTAGAGACATACACTGCCCCATTTTCTCTTAAGAGTGTAAGGAGACTAAGAATAACCCATCCACTACTTGGTGTTGGGTACATTTTCAATCTGGCATGCCAAAATTCCCAACTCCAGGGTGAGAAATAAATCTGTTTCTTTGAATAGCAATGAGAAAGATGGGTAAGCATTTTAAAAGGGGAGATGATGAGAGTGGGTAGCAGCGCTAAATGCAATTTTATGTTCTTAGGAACCATTCAGTGTAAAATGATAGAGTGTTTTCTGATTAGGTGATTTTAGCTTTTATGGTGAGAAAATGGTTAAACACAGAGCGCTCTCCTAAGGTATTTTATATGAATGCTTCTCTTCTTCCCTGAAAGCACATCAGGGAAATGGATGATGCATTACATTTGATTCAAGTGAAACAGTTTAAATTGTTATGGCTTTGAGTTTAAAAAAAATAGTAAACAGCTCTCTTTGGTAAAGAACTGTATAACGGTGTGTACTTCTGCAGGTGGTGGCCTGTGCCTGTCAATTTGTGAGTTTGCCATGTTTGGTGAACTGTATCAGTGGACAGTAGGCCGTTAGGACATCTATTTTTAAAGGGTTGTGGCCTATGGAGCTTCCTTTTTTTTTTTAAGCCAGGATGTTAGCAAGTAGTATTATCTCTGAATGAATTGCCTTTAATTGGGGTTAGGAAGAAGAGCAATCAGGTGAGAAGGAATGGTTTGGGAAGAGCTACTAGCCATAGTCAGAAAAGCCAGGAGATATTTTAAAAGATCATAAGCTATTACCAAATAACAGCTTTTTAAAGCAGTGCTTTTAAAACTGGACGTAGAATATAGACTAATAGGAAGAGAATAAAGATAGCTTTCTTGGGAGAGGGAGAATGGCTATCATAAATGGAATGTGGGACCGAGAAGTAGGCTAGCTGGAAGGCAGGCCTCCGCCAAGGAGCAGATTTTGTTCTCTGCAACCTTATGTCTGCCAGATTAGAAGCATCAGCGCCCTCTGTTGTTCAAAGGAGAACTGCAGACTTTCCTGAGAACACAGGCCAGGCATTTTTTGCCTTCTAAACTGAATTCTGTACAAACTGTAGTTGATGATGGTCAATAGAGTTGGAAGGAAGGAAGGAACGAAGGAAGAAGGGAGGGAGGGAAGCAAGGAGGGGGAGATAGGGTAGAGGAAGAAAGAAGTGGAAGGGGAAGGGAGGGAGGTGGATTGATTGGAGGTCATCTTTGCATTCTCTTGAGTACTGTTGTCCAAATGTTTAAAAGATAAAATGTGTATATATATATATATATATACATATTTTTTTTTTTTTTTGGCCTAGCTATTTGAGTTTCTTATCGTAAGAAATATTCCTTAGAAGAAAGGGGCAACTTAAAACCAGTAATGAACGTGGACAGAGTTCATGACAGACATTTTGTTAACTTCATTATACCTCCTATTTTTTTTTTTTTGTTTTGGTAAATCTCTATTAATATATCAGCACTTAACAAACTCCAGTAGAAAAATACTAATAGTAATATCTGTTTTTCACTTTTGCATAGCTTATATTTCCCAATAGTGATTTTTAACCTGTTGCCAACAAGGAAATACAGGGATTGGAAACAAAATTTTATTTTTTTAGTTTTTGAAAGTTAACATTAAAAGCAACATTACTCAGCTACGTGTTTTACTAAATTAAAGATTACTACAAGAATGACAACGCCACTCAAGCGGATCATTTGGAATTACATTAAACAGCTGCTGTTAAACAGCTGATGACAAAGGAGACTGTGCTGATCTCCAAAGCCCGGAGCCTCTAGCAGGGCGCTCCCTGAATGGCATTGTGGAGAACACTCTGTGCTCCCGGAGACCCACACTCGGCGTCCTCCCTGTCGTGATTGTTGCCAAACACTGGGCTTTCTAATCACTTTGTGTTCAGCCAGAGATCCAGGAAGTCCAAATCCAGCCAGACAAATGCAGAACAGCTTAGCAGAAGCAGCTTTAACAGGTGCCACCGGTGCGGTCTCAGGCAACCTGAGAGACAGGACACATGATGGGGAGCCCTGATCATCAGCGTCTGTTTGCCCAGCGCACAGGGGAGCACTGCTCACTGAACGGCAGAGGCCACAGAGGCTGATTAATTGATCTGTACGTGGTGGCGTAACAGTATAGAAATCATCTAGACTCCTTAGCTGTGCAAGTGCCCTAGAAACAGACTGATGGTGGGGCTGGGGGAGGGGGTGTTATCTCTGGCCTGCTCTCTCCTTTCCTTATAGTGCTAGAGACAGAATGGGCTGGAACAAAGGACATGTGCCTGTTAAAAATGAAAAGGGATGGATGAGAGATTTGATTTAAGCAGGTGTTGCCTTCCTATGTTGAAATTGGCACCTGAAGATTGCCACAACTGAAGCATAGACAGAATCTCATGAGCCACTGTCCTGTTCTGTCCCTGGCTGCAGGCCTGTGTGGCACACTCCAGCAGAACACAGCTTGTACACCATATCTCATTATTCCTCCTTCAAGGGCCCATGTCGCTCTACTGTGGATTTACTTTCTAGATTACCAACCAAATTCTAGATGACCTGCCTAAGGATAGCCCTTGGTTAAAGTGTGTTTGAAAAGTTGGCTGACCCTACAACATCCTTCCAACTCCTGTCACTCGATAAACCTAGAGACAACTTAGATTCCCCATAAAAAATAGGAAATTGTGAATTGGCAAAAAGTTTATGAACTTACTTGTGTCACTTGGGCTAACACTACAAAAAAAGTGAGAGGATCCTGTGTGATTAGATAGAGCATATTGCAAAAGAAATTCGAAAACTCTCCCATAAGGAGGAAAACAGTCTGTATAAATCGTTCTATTAATATTCAGACTCTTGGTTTGGTACTGATAGAAAACAGACAGAGAAAGCGAGTGTGTGCATGTCCAAGCAACGCCATGTTTTTAAGTTCTTGGAACTTACTGACAAAGTATTTGCTGCTGCAGTTGGAAGAACATTTTGAGTATCTTGTATGTTTTTCTTATTCTGCTAAAAGCTGCATAAAAATGAAGTGTTTCGGTCAGAGTAGAGTAGTTGTGCATTTGGATGCCACAAATTGTCCGTTTCAGACCTGTCTGGGGAACATGAATTGAAAAGTGAGATATTGGCGGTGCCTGTGGCACAGTGGGTTGGGTGCCGGCCACATACACCCAGGCTGGCGGCGCCAGTGGCTCAGTGAGTAGGGCACCGGCCACATATAGCCAGGCTTGGCAGGTTCAAGCCCGACCCAAGGCCAGCTAACCAACAATGACATCTGTAACAAAAAAAATAGGCGGGCGTTGTGTCAGGCGCCTGTAGTCCCAGATACATTGGAGGCTAAGGCAAGAGAATCGCTTAAGCCCGAGAGTTTGAGATTGCTGTGAGCTGTGACACCAGGGTACTCTACTAAGGGCAACATGGTGAGACTCTGTCTCAAAAAAATAAATAAATAAAAAATAAACAAATAATGGGCAGCGCCTGTGACTTAGTGAGTAGCACACCGGCCCCATATACTGAAGGTAGTGGGTTCAAACCCGGCCCCAGCCAAACTACAACAAAAAAATATCCAGGCGTTGTGACAGGCACCTATAGTCCCAGCTACTCGGGAGGCCGAGGCAAGAGAATTGCCTAAGCCCAGGAACTGGTGGTTGCTGTGAGCTGTGAGGCCACGGCACTCTACCAAGGGCGAAATAGTGAGCTCTGTCTCTAAAAAATAAATAAATAAATAAAACAAAAATACATATATATAAGAAAAAGTGTGATACTTGGGCCAGGTAAGATGGCTCACGCCTTTGATCCTAGCACTCAGGGAGGCCGAGGCAGGAGGATCCCTTGAGCCCAGAAATTTAAGACCAGGCTAAGCAAAGTGAGACCTTGTCTCTACCCAAAATAAGACAATTAGCAGGATGTTATGTCAGACACCTGTTGTTCCAGCTGCTCGGGAGGCTGAGACAGGACTATTGCTTGAGCCTAGGAGTTTGAGGTTGCTGTGAGCAAGGCTGGTGCCACACATAGCATTCTAGTCTGGGCAACAGAATGAGACTATGTCTCCAAAAAAACAACGTGATACCTACAACGTTTTCTGAGCATGCAGTGGTCCACCACATACATTTACAAGTGAAATCGGGAGTCTATTGCTTATTGTAGATTCCAGCCTTACCCTCTGCTTCAAAAAGCCTCTTCTAAATTCCATTTTCTGAACTCTTACTGTAAATCAGTAAGTATATCCCAATAGAACACAGATATTTAATTTTTTTTTTAATTTTAAGAGTAATGACTGAATTTCAGGAGTATTTACTATCAAAGTGCATGTTACCAACATTGTAGAACTAATCTTTATACAATCGCCTTTCTAGTTTGGTTGCAGGAAACTGGAGCCAAATGGGGTTGACACCATAAGCAACATCATGTACAAAATAAGGGTGAAAATTCAGTAGATTCTATTGTTAGTCATATTGGGTGCTTCTGAGCACTGCTGTTTCTTGAATTATACCAAATGCCATTTTTAAACATTAATAATATGGGAGGATTTGAATAGACTCTTGGTATAAATTATTTCTTTTCTCTCATTGTGAAGTCCGTGATGGAAGGTTAAAGCCAGTGATTAATCTGTGGAAGGCCACACAAATTGCTCAGAGCAGACCCAGAATTAAATAGAAGCTACCTATAGGTATTTTTCTGGTTTTAAGTGTTTATGGATTGTTTGACAAGATCCTAGTATCTAGTTCGGAAGGAAATGTAATCATTGTACCTCATACACCCGGTTGATTGTTTGACACTCCTGCATCAGGGATATCTGGAGAAATCAGAGAGAATCTGTGTTGCCGGGGGTGGGGGACACAGGGGAGCGATTCAGCCCTTTCGTTGTATTCTGATGCTGTAAAGAGGTCGTGCAGACTCAGCACCTGTAGCTCAGCGGCCAGGGTGCCAGCCACATACACCGGAGCTAGCAGGTTCAAATCCAGCCCAGGCCTGCCAAACCATAATGACAATGACAACCAAAAAATAGCCAGGCATTGTGGCAGGCGCCTGTAGTCCCAGCTACTTGGGAGGCTGAGGCAAGAGAATCTTTTAAGAGTTTTGAGGTTTCTGTGAGCTGTGACCCACGGCACTCTATTCAGGGTGACATAGGGAGACTATCTCAAAAAAAAAAAAAAAAAAAAAAAGAGGCCGGGCAGATCTTGTGAGGGCCCAGCACCTGGGACAAAGGTGTCTGAACACAGCCATCATTTTTATCACAGGGTATTGCCACAGCATGAGGTGGAAGAGTGCCCAGACAGAGCGAAGCAGCCTGGTAGGACGGGGGCGATCATTCTCACCATCGTTTCTACTAGTTTTATATGATTCCTGGCAATTTAAACAACTTCTTCTTAGACGCTTTGTTTCACCATCTATAAAACTGGAAAACTAACATCACTTATCTCACATACAGATAAAATGGGATTATGTGTGTACAAGCACTTTGGGAAGCTTTAACATGAGGTGTTTGTGCTAGAAATTAAGAAAATAAAGCAAGCAGGCCTCTAGAAGTGATCAATTCCATTAAGTCCATTTTATGGGTTCTCTGATGAGGTTTTCTTTGTTACTGATAATTACTGATAATAATCCAAAGCCTTTTGAATATATTGAAGAGAAAATTTGAGCTTAATTGGGCTGTTTTAAGGAAAATGGTCAGAATTTCATGTAAACAGGTTTAACAACATGAAGCAGAATTGCATGTGTATGTGTGTGCAGGAACTCCATTTATTTGATAAGCAGACAGTTTTTGGAATGAGGGAACAATCTTTGTTTACTTAGCATTTGATAACTGTCTAAGATCTTCAAGTTAGAAGGTAGCAGTGGTTTTTTAAAGTTATTTCCTCATAAATTTGCCCTTTCTTTCTTTCTTTCTTTCTTGCGACAGTCTCACTATGACACAAGTCAGTTATCAGCTATAGAGTATAAACAAAATGGTAAAAGGTGCAAAGTGATGCCTTTAATAATGAATACATCTGCCTACGTTTTCAAATTTGTTACAATTGATCTGTTATCAGGCAAGCAAAAATGCTTTAAAAATTAAGAACTTGAACAAAAGAAATCTTTTAGAACTTGGTTTTGATAGCTTTTATGATTTGCAGTTTTATAGTGTCATACTGCTTCATATGTAAAACACTCTGTTATTATTTTACCAATTAGGGCATTTTGCTTGTAAATATACATTTTTTATTAGTTTGGTATTATTTTTCTTTTCATCGGTCCAGCTTGTGCCTACATTCCTCCCAGCCAGGAAAAACATGTGTTATAGCAAAAAGAGCTCAGCCCCTGGCCCTGGATAGCCGTGAGCTCACATTCTGGTTTGTCACTTACCAGGCGTGTTTCCTTGGGTGACCTTTATTTCCTTCTTCTTCTTTTTTTAAGAGACAGTTTCATTTTGTCCCCCTCCGTAAAGTGCCATGGCGTTACAGTTCACAGCAACCTCCAGCTCTTGGGGTTAGGTGATTCTCTTGCCTCAGCTTCCCGAGTAGCTGGGACTACAGGCACCAGCCACAACACCTGGCTATTTTTTTATTGCAGTTGGCTGGGGCCAGGTTCAAACCTGCCACCCTCAGTAAATGGGGCCGGCGCCCTACTCACTGAGCCACAGGCGCCACCTGCTTTATTTCCTTCTTTACGTCATAAAATGGGGGATCATCATCACCATATACCTACTTTGCATGCTGTTAACACTAAATTAGATAATTGTACAATAAAAGAAGGCCATTATTATTTTTATCTCACTGAACTTTTTTTGAGGTTAAACAAAATAATAATACATGCAAAGCCCACAGCACAGTGTTTGAGACATAATAGGTGCTCAAGAAATGTTTTCCATTTCTCTTTGATACAAACTCCACATTAAAACTTATATTAAACTCTCTATTAAGTAATGCCACCTAATATTTGTATTTCTTTCCAATTTATAGAACGAGTTTGATACATAGATGATTGCCTTATACATAAATACTAAAATGTAAATCACCGTAATACAATTTTAAAACAATGGCTACTCTTTATTGAGTATACCTTTTACAGATGAATGAACTAAGTACAAAGAGGTTAAAGTAACTTTTTCAAGGACCAGCTCATAATAATGTGCAGAACTAACATGGAATCTTACCCAGTCTCTTAACCAACAGACTACCAGTCTGCATTGATTATATGCGAAGAGAAAGTTGGGGGAAGGGGAAACCTCAACCTTTAATTCAAGAGGGTCAAAATTCCTATGCTTAGCCCAGTGTCTGCATTGGAACAGGTATTGGAATAAAGATTTCTTTCTTTTTTTTTTTCTTTCTTTTTTTTTTTATTATAGATAAAAATATGCACCATAGATGTGGCCCAACCCATCACCCTCCCTCCACGGAATAAAGATTTCTTAAATGAATGAGAAAAGGAAGAACAAAATTTGAAAGACGATAGGTAAATTCAAGGAGTATTATGTTTAACAGACACAACCTCAGAATGATATTCCATGATAATAGGGAAACTGAGATCCTGGACTGAGCCCTCCAAGGACTCCAGCCAGCAATTTCGTGAGGAACTTTAGATTCTGCTTCAGACCCTAGAAAAGTAGGTTGCAAACTTTGGTAAATCGAGCAGAAACATAGATGTTTGCTAATATGGAACCAAAATTAAAAACTGTTCAGAGAACAACAGAAAAATGTATATGCCTGCTCTCACCTGGAGAGCTAAAGGAATGGGTACTTGAGAAGGCCTCGTCCAATGACATCATGAAGGCTGTGTAGCAACGGTGGCAGGAGGCCAGCAATATTGCTAGAAGAACAGATGGAAGATGGGACACATTTGTAGCCAAAAAGAGCCTACTCATAGGTAACACAGCATGTATTGCCAGGAATAAAGATGGGAGATGTGGAAATAACCTCTATGAGTCCTATGCCTGTGCATTTCTCAAACTCAGTTTTTTATTATGACATGTATTTTGAAAGTCTTCGCCTGAAATCCGTGCATTCTTAGCATTGTTGAACCTCAGGAGTGTGTTCAGAGGCCTGTGTGGTACTAGACTCAGATGGAATATACTGGATTAAAACATCAAATGCGAGGCAGGTGGATTGCCTGAGCTTACGAACCCAGCTTGCACCAGAGCAAGACCCCATGTCTAAAAATAGCCAGGTGTTGTGGCAGGTGCCTGTAGTCCCAGCTACTTAGGAGGCTGAGACCAGAGAATCACTTGAACCTGAGAGTTTGAGGTGGCTGTGGGCTGTGACACTGTGGCACTCTCCCAAACTAAGATTCTGCCTCAATAAATAAATAAATAAACAAACAAACATCAAATGCATTTCGCTATGAATGTTGTATAGTTGGTGTTTACATTATAAGGAAAGGATGTGAGCTTGCATCTCTCTTGTGTGCAGATATTTTGTGTATCACCTACCGCAGTGCTCACAACAATGTGATAAGTGCTTGCCAAATATAGTACAAATAAATTGATTCTACACTCAGTAGTGTTCTTTCTTTTATTGCCATTTCTTCAGACACAAAGTAGAAGAGAAATTCCTGAGAATTATCTTTTTAGCTTTATTCTGTAAAAGCACTTAACCCTTCCACACCTTCCTATCAGTACCTTTCTGCTTGTGGCTTAGACAAAAGGAAGGATACAGAACATGGCTTGGTGACTCAGGCTTGTAATCCCAGCAGTCTGGGAAGCCCAGGCAGGGGAATTGTTGAGCTAACGGGTTCGAGAGCAGCCTGAGCAAGAGCAAGACCCTGTCTTTACTAAAAATAGAAAAACTAGGGAGGCTTTGTGGTGCATACCAAGTCCCAGCTACTTGGGAGGCTGAGGCAGGAGGAGTTCTGGAGCCCAAGGGTCTGAGGTTACTGTGAGCTGTGATGACGCCAGGCACTCTACCCAGGGTGACAGAGTGAGACCGTCACAAATCAAATCAAATAAATAAATAAAATGAAGGAAGGAAGAACACAGCAGATAAATGAACGGAACTGTACTCTACACAGTGCAACGTTTAGAGGAGTTGCAAGGAATAGAGGTCTGGGATCTAAGGGTAGTACTATAAATGTCTCATGAGCAGCGTTAGAATTGTTTCCTCCAGTTACCCTCTATGGAAGGAAGTTGTAGGAAGTTATTAGGCTTCAGTTTCCTAATCCGTAAAACTGGAATATTATTAAGATTATTGTAAGGTTGAAATGTGTAAATGTCCCAGTAAATCATGCACTTGTCATATCTAACAACATCAATCATGATGGAAATGACATGATGATGATGAAGATGATGGTGATAGTGAGGGCATTTACTGGCTAATAGTTTACTAGAAAAACTTATAAAAGGAATCATGCCAAGATCTGTTTTCTAGTTTGTATCTCTGGGTCTAAGCTTTTCTTCAAAACATGGTCTTAGTATTTGGAAGACATAAGCCAGCTCTCTAAATTAAGTGTGATGACCAAGACTATTATAATTTTAATATAAGGGACTTTCTGAATTCTATACCCTAGACAGAAATCAATGATTTTACTACCGAGATACTTACTCCAGGGTTCTCGCCAGGATCTGAAGGGTCACTTTAAGGATGGTATATTGTTTGATTTCAGCTACCTTGGTGTCCTAATAGATCCTTCCTGTGTTGAAACTCCTGTTCTCTACTCAGAGACTCTTCTCATAATTACTGTATATACTCGGGTATAAGCCGAGTTTTTTCCGGCACAAAATTTGTGCCGAGTTCGGGTTTTTCGGCACAAATTTTGTGCCGGAAAAAACTCGGCTTATACTCGAGTATATACGGTAGCAGGTTTGGAAAAGGGATAGCTTTCCATTGTATGCTTCTGTAGCAAAGCAATACCTCCTTAGGTTTTAAAGCACTCCTCTTATGCAAAGAATCTGTACTGCAGCTAGCAGCCTCATTCCATTGGTCTCTGATCACTGTCATGGTGAGGCAGTGACTTTGACAGAAGTAGGAATTCACTCCATTAAGCAAATATCCTGGCAGGTCCGTACCTTGTTGGAATTAAGAATTCAGCCTTTGGCTTGGTGCCTGTTGCTCAGTGGTTAGAGCGCCAGCCACATATACAAGCCTGGGCCTACTACAAAATAATAACAACTAAAACAACAACAACAACAAAAAATAGTTGGGCATTGTGGCGGGTGCCTGTAGTCTGAGCTACTTGGGAAGCTGAGGCAAGAGACTGACTTAAGTCCAAGGGTTTGAGGTAGCTATGAGCAGTGATACCATGACACTTTACCCAGGGCGACTAAGCCAGATGGTCTCAAAACAAAAAAGAAAAGAAAAGAATTTAATCTTTAATAACTGAAGCAAATTTGAAAGATGCTGCATTTCTTATTGAATACTACATTCATTTTGCATTATTAGCAAAGGTGGAACCTTGTTGTTTAGCTGGCCCAGCTGGGTTCAAACTGGCCAGCCTCAATGTGTGTGGCTAGTGCCGTAACCACTGTGATATGGACGCCGAGACTTTTTATTTTATTATATATTTATTTATTTTATTTTATTATTATTTTTAATGGTCTAAGAGAGTTCAACACTAGAGGGCGTTGTAAAAAATACACATTGTAAATGTGTACTAGTTAAATGTACACTAATGTACACTAATATGTGTACTAGTACAGAACCAGTAAGTTAAATGTTTTACATTTAACTAGTTTTAATAGTTTTTTTTGATGTGTAAACAAAATAAGCATTTCTTAGGTTTATAACCATCCATTTTCTTTCTTTCTTTCTTTTTTTTTTTTTTTTTTTTTATACAGAAGCTTACTTTGTTACCTTGGGTAGAGTGTCATGGTGTTGTAGCTCACAGCAACCTCAAACTCTGGTGCTGAGGTGATCCTCTTGCCTCAGCCTCCTTAGTAGCTGGGATTACAGGCACCTGCCAGAATACCTGGCTAATTTTAATTTTTTTAGTAGAGACAGGGTCTCACTCTTGCTCAGGCTGGTCTCAAACTCCTGAGCTCAAGAGATCCTCCTGCCTTAGCCTCCCAGAGTGCTAGGATTACAGGTGTGAGACACCACACTCAGCCCATTCATTTTCTTTTTAACAACATTTTTTAGTAATTTTACTTACTCTATCCTCCTCCCCACTTTTACATTTTAGCGAAGAGGGAAAATGTTAAGAAATGATTCATTCATTTAACTGACATTTATTGAGTACCTGCTGTGTGCAATACAGCACATATCAGGTCATACAGGAATGGATTAAGACTCACTGAAGAATATGTATTGGTCAACTCCTGAATACAAAGCACTCTCATAGGTCCCACTGGGACTATTGAGATGAACCAAGTCATTCTTGTTCTCAAGGAACTTATACTTTATAAGAGAAAGATTATTTCATTTTTCTCTTCTGTCATTAAAGACTGCCTCACTTACTATGAATTTTCTTCCCCCAACCATCTTCTGAGACTTAACTCAGAAAACCCCTCTCTCAAAGAGAATTGGCCATGCTCTTCATAAAGGCTCTAACTTAACTTTGTAAAGACATATGGTGTCTATGAAGTGTATTACAGAGAGGTGTCCTTTACATATATGATGGTGGGAAAGGCTGGAGCAGAAGTCTTGGAAATAGGAATGCAAATGATATGTTCAGGTTAAGTTGAAATTGTGATAACCAGGTTGCTTAAACGATAATTGTGGGAGATTTGCCAGGAAAGGGGGTTTGGGTCAGAAACAGACTTGAATTTCTGGTTACAAAATACAATCTTGATTTTGTTCTGTACTCGTAGAAAATAATGGGGTAAAAGGGTTTGAGACTAGCTCACGGGAGATCCAGGAAACTACTAATGAGAAGATTCGGCATCTGGAATTTAAGTTTGAGACTACATAGATTATTTAGAGTCAGAACCAATAAGACTTAGAAATTAACAAATTTATTCCAAGCACCTCCTCCACACCTACAAATGTGGCTTATTTTGATGCCAACAGGGTTGCATACATTCATCTTTTTTGTAATAATAACAATTCAAAGTTCAGAAGGCAAGTGTCCAGCTGTGCTTGAGTTCATTCATTTATTCAATAAATGGCTGCTGGACATCTATTCTGTCAGACCTGCGAAGCTGTGTCCCAAGCACTCAGGGATAAAGATTGCATTTCTACCTTCAAGGAGCTCCCTTTTTAATGAGAGAAGCAAAATTATGTGTAGATAGGAGAATATAAAGGGATTCAGGATTAGCGTTGCGTCCCTGAATTTCCATGTGAAGCAGACAGGTGTGTGCCTGCATGGGCTGGGGTGGGGTGTGTGTGTGTTCGGGTATGTGTAAGGCAGTGTGGGGGAAGCATTGGAAAGGGTTGTGGGAATGTTGTTTTAGCCTGAGGGATTTACATGTGTAGGACACAGGATTGTGAACAGGTATGAAGAAATAATTATAATATAATTTGCACTGACCTCAACGAGCTTTCAGTTCTCTAATAATGGCTCCTGGTTAGGCAATGTTCGGTTTATATCCAGTGCTATTCCATGATGTTGGATAGCCTTCCCATATGGGGACGGGGGCGTGAAACGAGAAAAGAGAGAGACTGTGATAACTCAATGTCAGTTACAGTTAAGAATCAATTTCTTATAAGATTACAAAAAAAAAAAAAAAAATTAACTGAAAATTAACACTTTAAATTCTACCCAATGAAAGAGTTAAGTTCAGAAGGTGGAAAACAAAAGAATGCCATGATTCATAAAATCCCATTTTGATAAATGGGACTTGGTAAGTTCAAAGCCACTCCTATAAATGTCAAGCTCAATACAGGGACACCTCTGCCTGCAAATAATCTGTAGGAGTGAAGAAAATATTACAAGTAAAAAATCTGAATGCTCTAAGTTCTTGATAATTTTTTAGTTACTCTCTCAGTTATATGGAAAGGTGTGCAGAAAGTATTATTTCTACACAAGCACCTAAGGCAGGATTACTATTTCTTTTTTTCTTTCTTTCTTCTTCTTCTTCTTCTTCTTTTTTTAATGTTGAGCACGTTCCTTTGCAGGGCTTAGAAATCTCTCTAGTCCAAAATTGAACAAAAAAGGCCTCCCCTTGTGCTTTTTTGTCAGGCTGATGAAGCTGTATAGAAATGTAAATCCATGCAAGGGACGGTAAAGGGAAGCTGCTGCTGCACCTTCCCTTCTCCAGGCTCCCTTGTAAAATATGCTCTGATTTTGCCCTGTACGTGCATCTCTTGTGTAAGGGCATTTAATTAGCTACAGGTTACAACAAAGACTTTTGAAAGGAAAATATCTGTGGTGCAGATGCCTTTATTTTCCTTCGGTGTACAGCGAGGTTTTTAACTCCCTTATCAGAGCTGCGTGAGCTGCCCAGACTAAATTGGGAACATCTCCACAGTGTTTGACAAATAGATTTTTTGTAAACTGATTTAGCCTTTTCATTGTTTGCATTTCATTATATAGCAGACTTCATGTCACAAAATCGGTATTCATTCAAAATAGAGAATTTAGAGATAGGACTGTAGCCAGATAAAAAATATTGCGCAGGTCGGGGCTATTAAGCATAGAATAATAGCAGGTCACTGATCCAAGGGGTTGTTCCTCAGCAGCGGAGGGGCTAACATAGCTGAGGTCAGGAGTCTGACTCTGGACTCCAGAGGTGTCCGTGGCCACATTTACAAGACAATATGCAGGGAAGGGAGGGAAGGATGAAGGAGCCTGGCGGGATAAACCGTAGAAAAGAGACAGGTTTATCCTTTGCATCTTAAACCTCATTCTCCCAAGAGCCTGGAGGAGCTTTACCAGTTGAGCTGTGTCACGGCCTGCTCTCAAATGCTTGCTCATCAGAGACAGGGGTTCTGTGGTACGTTATGGAAGAGCCATATTCAGAAACCGACTTTGAAAAGAAGTGGGATGGTGAGATCACTTTTCGTTTTTCTTCTGAGTCTTTTAGTTTAGACTACGTGAGTATCAAACGTGAATGTGCATCAGAATCTCCTGGGAATAAGTAGATTGCTGGACCCAGAGGTTCTCCGGGTGGAGTTTGAGAATGTATATTCACAGATTCCAGGTG
Source organism: Loris lydekkerianus (assembly GCA_963574355.1). Taxonomy (NCBI): domain Eukaryota; kingdom Metazoa; phylum Chordata; class Mammalia; order Primates; family Lorisidae; genus Loris; species Loris lydekkerianus. Next base: position 43,121 of record CAUYPK010099770.1, on the reverse strand, counting down.
AAACTGATGCTTCACTTTGAGAACCTTGGGTATGGACTCTCTCTCTCTACTAGTCACTTGAGAACAAAATTATTAGCATTTTAAAAATGCCTCTCCCTTAAACCCACTGAGCAGTGGCCATTGGCAGCCCTTCTTTATTAAGGTCAAGTAGAAAGTCTGAAAGATCGTGAAGGAAGATGCTTGCATGGGATTCTCCTATGTTTTATTTAAGAATGGAGCTGTGGTCCTGCGACATCTTACTCTGCCTACTTCCCACGGGCAGGCAGCTGTTTAGTTCATTTTAATGCATCTTTGGAGATGCCATTTATGCTTTTGTCCCTCAGTGCCAGGATTAGTTATAATGATGAACAGGACGTAGTTTTACTCTGAAGAGGTTCACGGTCACAGGAGAATCAGACAGACCCGGGACAATGTCTGTAACATTTGGTTAGTGGGGATAATGGGGGGAGTGATGCTGAGGTTTCTGCTCTGCAGGAAGCTTTCCCTGACACCCTCCACCCCCAGGGTAAATGAAGTATCAGGACACTAGGATTTTTGCTAAGCAGAAGGGACACAGGGAAAAGCAGAGGGAAACGAAATATTGGCGTGTGTTAAGGAATCTGCCAGCACTTGGAGAATTCTGGAATGTTTTACTGATAAGTGAGCCCTTTCTACTTTTCTCAGCTGTGGCATTTATTTTACCATATCTCCATGTAGTACTTCCTTCCCAGTCAATCAACTCTATTTTCTCCCACTAAATTCTATTTGACTATTTTTTTTTAAACACTGGTAACAACTGAAGACTATTATTTTCTGTTAGAAAATCCACATTGTAAAGGTACTTCAAAAATGCACAAGAACATAAGGAAGCAAATGCAAAGCAACACATTTTATTACCTTGTAATACTTTTTATGTTTAACGGTTTCGCATCTGTTTTTACTCTGAAGTAAAAGGGTTTAGAATATACTTTTAAATTATACTCAGCACCTCATAGATAAACACTTCACGGCTCAGTTTTTGCTCCTAGATGTTTGGCAGGATAGTTAGTACTTTCTCACATGTCATAAACTGATGGATCAACAGAAGTTTGATTCCTCACGTTATGTCATTACAAAAGCTGAGGACCAGGGAGGACGCGTGGCGGAAGGAGGGAGGGCAGGAGGTGGGATCTCACCTAAGGTGCGCATTTGAGGGGACAGAACACGCCCCCGGGTGAGGAGCTGCTCTACAAATGGAACTTTACTCTGGAAGTGAGCACAAGGTAACCTAAAAATAGTACCTTCATATTAACTTAACAAAAAATTTAAAAACTCAAAACAAATAAACAAACAAAACAAAGGAGAACCAAAAAATAAAAGTTGAGGACCACAAATAGTTTTCTGTTTATGCCACTTTCTCAGGGGTTAATTTCACTTTTTTCCTTCTTTTGATGTTGGTTGCAGTTTGGAATCACCAGTGGACCTTACCCCCAAATACCATTGTGTGGACCCCACCCTCAGAGATTCTGACTTGGTGAGTTTGGGCGAGACCCAGGCAGCTGTTAAGTTTTAAAAAGTCCCCAGGTGATCCCAGTGTGGAGCCAATTTATCTCATCCTATGCATTGGGAATATTAGCATGGCCTCAACCAAAAAAAGAAAGAAAGAAAGAAAGAAATGCTATGCGGGTGTCAGCCACAGGATAGTGAAGGTATGGAGGTCCTGTGCACCTAGAGCTTTGATAGCTAACACAAGGCCCTTAAATTTCTGCAGGCTAGAAATAGTTTTTATGGGCTGTTTGGATTTGCATTATCACAACTTGTTTTCACAGCAACTTTATGACGTTATTAGGTAAGTGGGGTTTTTTTTAACCCTCTCTTCCCTCACTAATTGTTCCTAACAGATTAGAAAACCAAGACAAGGGCTCAACTACAACTTGAACTTTGCCTTAGAAACGAAAACAATGTAACCTAAGCATTTGTACCCTCATATTAATCTGAAATTAAAAAACAAACAAACAAAAAAAAATATGCAATGAAAGGCAAGCATATCATAAGCTTCATGGCCCAAATCTGACTTTTAGATAAGAGAAGCCTGGGGCCTATGGAAAATTTTGATAGAATCTCAACTCATGCTACCATTATTCATACAAAATTTAAAAAATATTGTTCAAGGATGTTATTATCTTAAGAACTGTAGCCCATAGATATTTGATTTTGGCACCTGTTAAAAATAGTAATTTTGAAAAGGAAAAAAACCAAACAAACAAAAGAAAATTGAGGCAAAAGAATTCAGGTGCTTGCCCAAGGTCTCACACACACAGTCAACAGTGTGTACAGCCAGGATTAAAGGAGACTGTGGGATATCCAGGCTTATGCTTTTAGTTATACTTCCTTCATATGGATCAGTAATGGTAAAATGATTCCAGTGAGTGATTTACCTGTGGTTCTTAGTGTCAACTTTGGCAGCATATTGAATTCCCCCCAGGGAGCCTTCGAAACACCTGATGCCAAAGATTATAAATGAATTGGCAGGGTGAGGCCAGGGAATTGGAATTTTTCAAAGGTCGAAACCACCGGAATATACACCATTTCATTTAATCTTCTTAGCAACAATGTGAGGTTGGAGTCATCACTGTTTTAAAAATGAGGAAACTGAGACATCAAAAAGTTTAATTCATCAGCCCATCAGCTGAAGAATGCAGAAGCCAGACTCAAAAGAAGATTGAATGAGTGTGAAGCTTTTCTGCTCAACATATCTGTGCCTCACAGTTTTAAAGCCTTTGCTTCAAATTTTGAAGCAGATACTGTTGTGTGAACCGAGTTAGCCTACATATACACTAACTACAAAAAGAACCAAATTTAGAGTTTCTAAAAGTTCAAGGACTACATTCCACTCATAGCTAGTGTCTGGGTGGTTGGTTGGTTGGTTGGCTGGTTGCTCTTACAGGATTTTATTCATAAGACTCACCACGTGTTGAAACGTAAAGTTTTAAAAAGCTTGGAAGACAAAATAACAAAGACAGTTCTGAGCCTTTTGTTTTTCATGGAAGCTCTGTTCTTGGTAATGAGACTACAGATTTTGAGAGCAAAGAAAAATCTATAGACATCCTCTAGCCCAGTGTTTTCACACCCTGACGTGTATCAGAGTTACCTAGAGGGCTCTACCCACAAAGTTTCTGATTCAATAGATCTGAGGCGGTGCCTGAAAATTTATATCTCTAACTGGCTTCCAGGTGATGTAGATTCTGCTGGTCTGGGATCCACACTTTGAGAATCGCTTCCCTAGTTCAGGCAGTTTCACTGAAGCCCAAAGAGAGGAAAGATTTACCCCCAAGGGCACACAGGGATGGTGGAGAACCCTTGCTCCTCAGCTCTCTCTACCGCGTTTTGCATTTCTGGGTAAGATGGGAAACTTCAGAGATCTGATTTTTCTCCTTATCTTAAAATTCAGCTTGACTTTAAATTGAGAGGATAAATATCAAAGTTAAAATAATCTTTAACTCCTTAGAGTTATCAGATTTTGGATGGATTATACGGTCTAGAAAGATTATTCATTAATACACTAGTAGCTGCCATTTGGAAATTTCCCTTTCTGTCCCCCCTCCCCCACCCCCTTTTTTGAGTGAGCCACAAAAGCAAAGTGTTAAGTATTCAGTTAACTGAGACCAGGCCGGGCCACCTAAGTATTTATGAACATATTGAGAACCAGTGAATAGTTGTTCTGGAGGTTCTCTCAGGAAGAACAGGGATAGGGTAGGGCAGGATTTTGCCATCACAGTGCAGCCTTGCTTTTTTTTTGAGACAGAGTCTCACACTGTTGCCCAGGCTAGAATACCATGGCATAAATCTAGCTCACATCAACCTCAAACTCCTGGGCTCAAGTGAGCCTCATGCCTTAGTCTCCCAAGTGGTTGGGACTACGGGCACCCTCCACAACGCCTGGCTAATGTTTTCTGATCTTTTAGCAGTGATGGGGTCTCACTCTTGGGTTGATTCTCAGGCTGGTCTGGGAACTCCTAAGCTGCAAGCAGCCCTCTAGCCTCAGCTTCCCAGAGTGCTAGGAATGAGCCACACAGGTATGAGCCACACAGCACCCAGCTAACTTTGTCTTCAGAAAAAGGGAAAATTCAATAATAGCAACACTTCTTTCTTCCTAAGTCAAAAGAAGTTTTATTTAATAATTAGCTAATATGATAGAGTAAATATATTATCTTCTTTAAACTACTGACAAGATTTCTTCAGAGAAACACTGAAGCTCTTTAAAAAAAAGTCAAATCTGTAAGTATAAACATTTTTGCTCAAATAGGCAGTTTATTTGGCAACTATTTATTGAGAGCCGTAAAGGTCTTGGTTACAGTGCTAGACACAACACAGTGGCCATCGAGAAGTTTACTAAGTGCGGCCGAGCGTGGTGGCTCACGCCTGTAATCCTGGCATTGGGAGGCTGAGGTGGGTGGATTGCCTAAGCTGACAGGTTCAAGACCAGCCTGAGCCAGAGCGAGACCCCCATCTGTAAAAAATAGCTGGGCGTTTTGGTGGGCACCTCTAGTCCCAGGTATTTGGGAGGCCAAGGCAAGAGGATCACTTGAACCTAAGAGTTTGAGGTTGAGGTTGCTGTGAGCTGAGACACCATAGCACTCTACCAGGGGTGACCAAGTAAGATTCTGTCTCAAAAAAAAAAAAAAAAAAAAGGCGTTTACTAAGTGGAAGACAGAGAGGAGAGAGGTTAGTACAACTTATCTGACACAAACCAATTAGACCAGTTAGTGTGAACCTTTATGAGACAGGGAGGAGAGGGCCCTGGATTCTGCCTGGTCGCCTTTGAAGGTGTCTCAAAAGAAGAAACATTTGAGAGAATTCCGTTTACCCTGCATTCTGAGTCGCTAAATATGGCAGCGGACTAAATGACAGCCAGGATTACAAGGGAATGAACACTTTCTTTGCAGTACTACAGAGTTTATTTATAAATATGTATAATAACTTTCTTCTCCAATAAGAAGAGCACGTGAATTGTGTGGTAATAATAAACAAAATGTTTACATTTTCTTTTTGTACATCTCAAAATATTGATTGGGATTGAATAATTGAATACGTCTAACTGCTCAGTCAATGGTAATGAACAGTGGAGCAGAAGTTGAACAGCACTGGAAAGCTCAAATCACAGAAAGAGCCCATTAAAGCTAATATTGTCTCATTTAATCATCTTCGCTAATAGAGAAAACAAAATGTGACCATATATCCTTCCAAGATCTTCTTAATAATAGCATTCCCAGGTCCAAGAGCACCTGGTTTTCTGGAAGGAAATCCCCTTTATATTGCGTGCTGGAAAGATTACAGAGATGAAATAGAAAAATTCTCAAGAAAAAGCTGATGTTTATAAAGCTGTTAGGGCATATGGGTTCATCAGCGTTCTTTTTTGTTAAAGAGAAAATCTGGGAATAATTCCAAATAAATATGGGAGTTTTTAATTTTATTTATTTTTTATTGTTTCTGTGGTTGCTTCTGTCATAATGAAGAATGATTTTGATTTTCCTTAGGTCTCTTGGTTCCTTGGCTTAGATCTTCTAGAATTTTACTGTGGTTAATATGACTATGAAACTTCGGGAAGGGAAAGAAATCAATAGGGAGTTATACCAGATCTTTCTTAGTAAAATCCATAATAAAGAAGGAATATTGAGGCTCTGCACCTAAAGCACAGTGGTTACAGCACCAGCCACATACACCAAGGGTGGCGGGTTCACAGTGGTTACGGCACCAGCCACATACACCGAGGGTGGCGGGCTCACAGTGGTTACGGCACCAGCCACATACACCGAGGGTGGCAGGTTCTAACCCAGCCAGGGCCAGCTAAACAACTGCAACCAAAAAATAGCTGGGCATTGTGGCAGGCACCTGTAGTCCCAGCTACTTGGGAGGCTGAGGCAAGAGAATCACTTGAACCCAAGAGTTTGAGGTTGTTGTGAGCTGTGATGCTATGGCACTCTACCAAGGGTGACATAGTGAGACTCTGTCTCAAAAAAAGAAAAAGAAGGGATATTGAGACCACAGATTTCCTTTTATTCATAGACGGGAGTCTTGCTCAGGTTGGAGTTCAATGGCTAGTCACAGGCCTGGTGATCCCAGCATACTATAACCCCCAACTCCTGGGCTCAAGCATCCTACTGCCTCAGGCTCCCAAGTTGCTGGAACTACAGTCACACCCAGCAGTTTTTTTGTGTGTTTTAAATTTTACTAGTATTTCACATGTTTATGCCAGGAAATTGACACATAGCCTGGTATGGACCAGGCATCTAAAAGGCATTTTTTTTTAGTAAGAAGGAAGAATAGGGTATTGTTAGGGGCAGCTTTATTACACTTTCCTAAAACAAAACTGTTTGTTGATGGGCAAACACACATCCTGGTTAATGCTTCTCTGTAGCACCTTATGTGTCATTTTAAGAGAAGGCAGAAACAATTATAGGAAACAGTTTAAGATGGGCAGTGCCAATGATGTAGAATTTTTTTTTTTTTTTTGTACTTTTTGGCCGGGGCCAGGTTTGAACCTGCCACCTCCTGTATATGGTGTAGATATGGTGTAGAATTAAAAAAACAAAACAAAAACTTTTAGATCCTGGCTTTGCAACCGGATAACTGAATGCCTTTGGGCAATAAAATAAATTCTTTGGACCCCAGGTTTGTCGTCTATAAAGTGGGAATAATAATAGTAATAATAATATTGCTTCTAGCTGACACACAGGGCTGTTGTGAGAAACAAAAGCAGCACATGAAACTACTTTGTTTTGTGTTAAATTATGGTAAAATATAAGACATTGCACTTATTAATTATTATTATTATTATTTTTTGAGACAGAGTCTCACTCTGTCATCCTCAGTAATGTGCTATGGCGTTACAGCTCACAGCTACCTCAAATTCTTCAGCTTAAGCCTCAGCCTCAGCCTCCCAAGTAGCTGGGACTATAGGCACCCACCACAACGCCTGGCTATTTTTTTGTTGTAGTTGTCATTGTTGTGTGGCAGGCTCGTGCTACATTTGAACCCACCAGCCCCGGTGTATGTGGCCAGCACCCAAACCGCTGAGCTACAGGCGCGGAGCCTCCACTTATTAATGATAATTTTAAAATGTGCTGAACAGCTAAACTTTTCTACCTGTCTATATTTAAAAATGCAAAGTTTTAAAGATCTTGCTTTGTTAAATTTCACTTCTTTGTTTAATGTTCTAATTTATCAAAGGTTGGATTAATCTATTTTCTCACTAATGAAAATTGTCTTTGATTTATTTAGTTTTATAATTCAAGTGGTAACAGAACTCTAGAAAAAAAAAAAAAATGGGGTCTTTAATTACGTTATTTGCTTCTCTGTAACCTAGTTGGATTGGGTAAACCTTCCTGATAGAAATAGCTGTGCACTTAGTGACAAGCTACAGGTGAGGTAAGAGGCTTCCTCTCTTACAGGGTCAGAAATACAGTCCTCCAGCCCCTCCCCCATCACCATGCCTATTATTTTAATGTACCAGGGAAATGGGAAAGGAATCTTTTGCTTCACTCTCTTTTTGTTTATTGACACATAATATACTTGTACATACTGTGGGGTGCATGTGGCATTCTGATGTGTGCATACAAGGTGTGCTGATTTGCATTTGGAGTGATTTCTTAATAATGTTTGGCTCTCTCTTACATGGTTTGTTCTCATCAGGGTCTTTCTCGGAATGAGACCACCAAGCACAACACATGGGGCTTGGTTTCAAATATCGCAGGGAAGGGCAAGACCTTTGATTTCTTCTGCTGATTAATTAATTTCGTTCCTCTCCTTCACCTCCTCCCAGAAAGAATTCACTGTTCGTTGCTGCTTCAGTGTGACACTCACAGAAACAGGAGGTGTGCAGCCATTCTTCATGGGATCCTTGCCAACATTTAGCCAAGGAAACCCTTATAAAACCAAAAGTTCCTAGAATCTTTCATTTAGAAGTGTTCATGTTGCATACAAGAGCCATTTTAAAACATAAGGATACTTGGCTTCAGTGCCTCTCCCCATCATCATGTTACCCTGGTTTAGGTAATGGTTTTCAATAGGGATGAAGCAGCTTGGTTCAACCTTAAACGCCTGGTCTCAAGTGATCCTTCTGCCTTAGCCTCCTGAGTAGCTGGGACTATCGGCCCCTGCTACCACACACACCTAATTTTTTCTAGTTTTGGTAGAGACAGCATCTCTGCCTTTCTCAGGCTGGTCTTGAACTCCTGAGCTAAAGCAATTCTCTTGCCTCAGCCTCCCAGAGTGCTAGGATTTACAGGCACTTGCTTTTGTTTTCAATGTGGGTTTTGTTTCATTATCTAATACTTAGTCAATATGACTATTTGGAAAGCATAAAAAAAACAAAGGAAAAAAAAGCATTCATTCCACATCGTTCATTCTTAGCTGTCAGAAGAAATCAGGGCTGAGGAGGTGTCGGAGTTTCTTAGTATACCGTTATTTCGTACAGCAGCTCTTGTCTTCCCAGCCTTTTGTCTTTTTCTACCAACCTCTTGCCTCTCCATTTACCTTTTTAAAAATCAGCTTATCTTTAACATTTTCCCTGTAGAACCGGACAGAATGATAAAATGAGTAACAGCACCGGTCACTAGTTCATTCATTAATTCACTCATGCAAGAGATAGTCATTGTGTTCCTGTAACATTGATGGAAATGTTTCTTGAGTTTTATTACCAATTCCAGCCCAGCTCCATAGCTTACAGTGGATAGGGGTTGGAGTAGGGAAAGGAGTGGTCATTTGATGAAAACTGAATCCCTAAAAGAATGATAGTTAAAGTGGGCTTATAAAAGGACAACTACAGTAACCTCTGTAGGTTGACCACCCAAGCGACTATGACAAACTGGTCAACACACATAGGTGGTCACCCTTAGGAGCTAGGCTGACTGTACTGATACATACACATGGTGCATCTCCAGTTGATGACAATCAGGTCAAGTTAAGGAGGTGGTCAACTATAGAGGTTCTACTGTCATGAGGAAGAAGAGAGAGGCTTTATATCTCTACGAATTCATCCCAACTTCTTTATCTCTTGGGTTCACATGTCTCTCGGCTCCTACCAGGACCTTTGTCCTCAGAGGACTCAGGTCTCATTTGGACCTCTGTGCTCTGGTATGTTGTCAGCAATTCTGAGATTAACATTACTAGCATATTACTAACGAAGCGTTGGAAAGGGAAGAAATGTTATCTTCCCCTACTACTTAGGTGTGTAACCTGTGTTAAGGCTTCTTACCATTCTGAGCCTTTTTTCTTCACCTATAAGGTAACCAAGCTGAACTCATAATTCCTATGTTCTTTCACTGCCTATAACTCCATTGCCCGGACTTTCTGTTCTGCCATAGATTAGTGGCCATTCTGTGTAACAAGAGCAAAGCTTTGTGAAGAAATAGAGTTCTTGGGATAGCTGATCAAAACAGCTCCTAGGCGAAGGGGTTTCTGCTTGGGATAGTAAGCATTGTTGACTGAGCGGATAGGGTGGAGGGAAGTCGCATCTTAAAGGAAGAGAGATGGAGTATGAGCAATTTCACTTGCTCCTTTCTGGTAAACAATACTCAACTGAGCTCCGTGGAGAGTCAGAAAATCAGTTAACTTCCTCAAGTCTGTCTTCCTCCTACCTATGCACAAAACACAGTGGTGGCTTTGAGGGGAGTATCTTTTGGTTTTCTCTTTCATTACATGGAGCCAGTGTATATGTGGTGGTGTAACATGGTAAAAGTTATCTGGATTTTCACTGGAGAAATACTTGCATTTCATCTTCTTGCCTATAAGTACCTTGAACTCCCAAAGATGGAGGCCAAGTGAGTTACAATGCCATTCACTTAGAGTTCTTCTTTTATTAGGGAGATTTTAAAAGAGTATGGATAACATTTATGGAAGACTGTGGGTTGGATGACAATAACACTTATTATCTAAACTGGGGGTGCTTTTGAGAATGTAAGGAGAGACTACTATAAATTATTAGGCTCAGACAGCTGGCATGAGTCAGAATGTCCTTGACCCACTGGGTTCATATAGTCCCCCCAGCAAGGGCCAGGTACTGTGATAAATTTGTTCAACTTGTTTAATCCTCATAACAGCTCTACAAGATTATTATTGTTATTTCTATTTAATAGCTGAGGAAACAGAGACTTAGTAGATGGGTAAAGTGACTCTAGTCCAAAGCTATGCCCCGTAACTGGACTCGGAGCATAAGGCAAGTCCAGAACAGACTATAATCTTGCTATAAGGCCTTCTATAGCCCCCGACTTCTCCCAGGCAAAACAAATACCCCCCCCCCCACACACACACACTTCCAGTTAATTTGCCGTTGTTGGGGGAAGCAGATTTTTATCAAATATATTTATTTCTAAAAATACTAATATATTGCAAGTGTGTTAGACTTCTAACATCGAAAAGTATACTTTCTTGGAAACTATTTTTGTGAACACCAGATGTTATTATCTCACTTATGAAAAAATTAGCACTTTGAAAATTTGGACAAAAGGTTTAATAGAGACAATAGGAGAGGGACTTTTCAAATCAAATTGACTATGTATGTATATTAAATATGTACAGGAGGAAAAAATACTTTTGTGCTTTTTTGATGTTTCATGGATATGTATTTTTTTAGCCTTAAATATATATCAAATGGGGTAGTTAAGATAGGTAATTTGATCATTTTACTGGTATCAAAGCATGGATTACGCATTCTGAACTCTGTCGTGTTTGTTCCACCTCCCTCTTCCGTCTCCACTGCCCCCCATCCCCCAGCGCCACCCCCCTTCCCGCCTTCCTCTCAGAGTTAAGCTACCCTTTATTTTGAACACTATCACACACATGATTGAGTCAACAATTTATGGCTTTTAAAAATAGGGATTTTGTCCTCTCTTAGGTTTATTGTTTATCATAATCATCTTTCAAGTGAAAAGGCTAATTTACTCTTTCTATAGGAATATTTTAAGCTTGATTATCATAATATTACAGCCGCCTGAAAAGGTCTAAAATGGGACATTGACCTTGAATGTTTTCTGCATTTAGCTCATGGTGCTTAACATTCGGGAAAGACTATAACTGCAACTCATTTATTAATGTATAATCGCAAAATGTTAACTATTGCTCTGTAAATACATGCCATGTAGATTATAGAAAGCTTGTAGGATACCGTAAAATGCATTTGGTATTTTACCAGGTTAAGTATGTGGGAAATACAACTTAACAGTTTTCCCATTGGGGGTACAGTAGTTTATAATTTAATTTTTACTGACATTTTGCCATGTATATTATTAGTTTGACAAAATGAAAGTGAAACAATCCTGACTTAATTAAACATGAAACAAATGACCTCTATTAATTTCTCTTATTCTTTTTTCCCCCCTCCTACTTTCACAAATACACTGGGAAAAGAGTGTCATGGAAGTGAGATGATTTCTCCCCCTAGAATGAGCTTTTTTTATATAGGCTCCATAATTTGGGAATGGGGTGGATTTATAGGACAAGAGGTTTGTCGAAAGGAGAGGTTTTTATTAGTGCTTCTGTGGAAGCGATCACTTTCAGTTGGAATGATTGCTTCTTGCCAATGGAGACAATAATTTAAATATCAAAGCCTGTGCCCTAGAAATGAAAGGCAACAGAAAATGAGGAATGATGAATTGATAGTGCTTTGGTGGTAATATAGAGTACAGTCTTCCTCCTGACTTCGAAAGAAGCCTGCATGTTCTCAGGAGGAGAAATGTGTTCAGAAGCAGGTTTACAGTGCAACAAAAATCCCAGTTCACACATGAGGAGATGAGGGAAAGAGAAGGGAGGTGACCTGCTCCAGGCCTCAAGCTCACGAGGCATGGTAGACATGGCAGACGGGAATGTGGTACCTGAGTTTTTGTCATTTAAGACTCTTTCCAGGGACGTTCATTGGGGATTTTTTTTTTTTTTTTTTTAGTTAAATACAATAGTTTGTAATAGTCTTGGTTTGCTTTATGTAGTATGGTATATTATGCCACACATGAATCATCAAAGACAGCTGGGCAAACGGTTCAAAAAAGTAAATAGCTTTCCAAAGATTTTATGTTTTTGTGGAAAAAATCTGTAAAGGTAGATTACCCTGTAATTTGAAACTCTACATTTGTGATGCCTTGCTCAGTTTTAAATACTTAACAAATGACAAATGTGCAGTATAAAATCAAAATCTGCTTCAGAAGTGACAATGATAAGCTTTAAACATTTTCATATAGATTAGTCCTGTTAATTTTCAGAAAAGGAAGGTGGAAGCTAAAAATAGTTGGTAATATGCAATAACAGCAAGACTGAGTCTTTCTCATCACCTTTTGGCAACCTAAGAATTCATTGTTAGAATGTTTCAGGAAATGATTCCGACTTAACTACAGTAAGGTTTCTGGCATAGACAACTTATAGGAATCTTCCTTTTGTTTTGTGGCGTTTTGCTTGTTGCCATTCTGTTTTTCAAATGGAAATGAAGCATATTCTCTGGCCGGTGTCTGTGCCTCTGCTGGGGACTGAGAATGAAGTTGTTTGGATATTTGTGACTTAACTTTTTTCAGGAAGAAGGGATTGAAAGTATGCATAGATGAAAGCCTAATACATAAAAGACTGGTATTAACTAATTTATTAATATTCCTTTGTGAAACAGTCTTAAGAGTTCCCTTTTGTTCAATTTTTCTTGATTTGGGTAGACTCCTTGTGGTAAGATTGTGAAGTGTATAGACTGATTAGCAATATATGTTTATTCTAGGCTATGTATTTATTTTATTTACTCTCAAATTCTTTGTAGTTGAAATTCTTGAAGGTTTAAGGTCAATGTTACTGATGATGTGTTTATTTCCTATGATTACCCAGTTCTTTACCCCTGAAGGTGAGAAAACACTGTAACTAGGGAATGTTCTTGATATGACTGAGCTGTGTGTTTATAAAATATTTTGGGAGCTATCTCACAAGTTTAGCCAAGTAGATATTATTTTAAATTTTAAATTGCTTAAATCGTACTCAAGCCCATAAGTAAAATCTTAAGACCTTGACTTGTGCAAGTGACACTTTGATCCCAGGAGGAAAACACCCAGCTCTACAATCCTAGTATACTTCTAGTCCTTCAGAAAGCAGTGAGCTCAGGGAACATTGCACCTTGCGTAGATGAAATATGGTTAGCGAAAGATCAGTGGGGATGACACTGTGTATGTTTGTACATGTATTTCTGTGAGCACAGAAAAAAGACTTATGCATACATATGAGTCTAAATATGTGTAATAATATACACCAGTAATATAAATGGTCTATAATGAGAGCAAATAAATACCCGAAGGAAAATAAGAAAATTGTGGGAAATAAAAGATCACTTCTATGAAATGTGGTGACTTAAGGTCCATCGGTAAATAGACTACAAATCTTGTCTTTAAAAAGCCATTTCAAAGGAGTAATAAGCAGGTTCTGCCACAGCATGATAATGCAAAGAAACTGAATAAAGTACAGGATTCTGTACAGGTGCAAAATCTTGGAATGCCTTCATTCAGCACATTTAGATGTGCTGGGTACATTAAATAATTTTTACTTTTAAAGAAATATATCAGGACAAAATAAGAAAGAAAGTGATTTTTGGCGTATCATTTAAAAAGTGTGGACTATTGACTCTATTAATTACTTTGAGAATGTTAGTTTACTCAGAAATCAAGATAGTAACCACATGAACTAAAGGATGTTTTTCTGTTTTTCTAATGCAGTATTAACTTCCATATTTCTATGATTGTATTTTAGAAAAATCATGTTTCTCTTTCAAAATGGATTTTAATTTTTTTTTTAATTGTAAAATGATTACAAGTCTCATTTTAGATTGAATAGACAAATCTTTTTTTTTTCCCCTGGTTGTCTGCAAAATGCTTGGATTTTCTTCTACATCTCAAAGCTCTTTTAATTCACTGCTCACAACCAAATTTACATCTTAATTGCAGAGTTCACATTTAACAATATAGACAGCATAATGCTACTGGTAATTAAGCTTTTACTACCTGCTTTTATTCAGTATTCTCAGGCACAGCTTTTGCTGTGTGAGTTCTGATCTAGAAACTTGTATACATTTAAACCACAAATGAAAGGAATCAAGCTCATATCTCCGTTATAGCTAAATACAAGGCAGGGAAATTGCTTTCTTCTGTGGGGGGACCAAATCATATCTGTCATTTTTATATTCTGAATGTTAATGTGGCTGTTCTATTTCAGTGTTTTGTTTTTTAAGGACCTAACAAATTTGAGAGGGTTGAGTCCTGATTTAGTGAATTTAACACACAGTGAATATCTGAACTAATTTATTTTGATCCCAAAGATTATACTATTTCTATCATGTAATACTTAAGCTGTAAAAGGTTGGTAAGCTGTAGAGCTGAATTATATTAAAATGGTGGGTTTTTCCACTCTCCATAAGGTAGCAGTTATCTTTTTGCCATAAATAGCTGGTATCTATTCCAATGTACATTTGCTAGTATAAAAAAATCTTGTAGTTTAAAATAGGACCTAAGCAAACTCTTTGTTATATGGAAATTAAAGACATGACGATGGCTGTAACTATACACTAGAGAGGAGAAAAAGCACTCTTCTGTCTTCTTAGTTTTCTTTTGTAAACACTTTTGGTTGGGAATTCTTAGGTTTGCAAATTATTATCTGTTCTAAATTAGTTCTTATAGAACTAATGAGACTGTGTAATGAGACTGTGCGATGGTTTACAAAATGATTCTGGGATTTTTTTTTTTTTTTTTTAAGTATTCAGGGTGCATTATGTATAGACACGAATATGTACCCTGCATTTCATTTGAAAGTTGGATGTTTGGGGCAAAATCATATATATTCACATGTGTCTCCCAGTTTGGAAGCTTGTATTGAAATAATATATAAATAAGAGTACTTTTAGTTGCACTGTTTAGTAATGCTTAAAAAAAAAATTCTGTCTTTATTTTGTAAACATGCATTGACATAGATTCACTGTCCTATTTACCCCACAGTCCTCGGTCTCCTACCTCTGAAACCTTCCAAGCCCATTCGTCCTGCTACAGTTGTTTACCTTTGTTGTGAAAAGCTCTGCATTATATAAGTAGAGACTGTAGGAGGTACAGAAACGTTCACACGTATCACTTCCACAGGCATTCTCTCCAACTGTACTGATGCGCCGTTTCCTCTTCTGTAGTTGGGTACCACTGCACGCCACCTCAGAGGTGCTCTGGGACGGTTTAGAAGACTATCTTTTATTTTAAAATTGCCCGGTATGCATCAGGAAAGCACATGATTAGCAATAAATGAGAAAAGTACAGCAGCCCCCGTGTAAGAAAACACAGACAACGGCAGGGCAAAGTTAATGCTCTACCTTCCGCAGAATCCTTTCCCAAATGAACTGAGAGTCTGCGTGAGTTCTTCTTTTCAAGGCAAAATAGACAGAAGGTTAGAAATCAGAGACAAATCCCTCCAGTGCTTAGAGAGTTAAGTTAGTTAGGTTTCTTTTCTTTTGTAGCTCAGAGAGAGAGAGAGAGAGAGAGAGAGAGAGAGAGAGAGAGAGAGAGAGAGATATTGATTGAGAGATTGAGAGATTGGGGGGGGGGGGCAGCGCCCGGATCCCTCGGAGCGTGTCCAGCCCCGGCCCCCTCGCCTGCCCTGCCCGCCCGCCCGCCCGCCCGCGGCCCGCGGCCCCCTCGGCTCCGCACCCTGCCTACCTGCCGGCTCCGCTCGCTCCGAGCTGCCTCCCGTCGCCTCCCTCCTGATTGGGCAGAGGCCCCCCAATCGGCTGCGCGGCTGGGCCGGTGGGACTGCATATGTAAAGCCCTACTTCATATTAATAAGCTCCAATCGGGGCTTTAAGTCCTTGATTAGGAGAGTGTGAGAGCTTTGGTCCCAACTGGCTATGCCTATAGGCTTGTCACCAGGAGAACATTTGTGTTAATTGCACTGTGCTCTGTCAAGGAAACTTTGATTTATAGCTGGGGTGCACAAATAATGGTTGCCGGCCGCACATGGATTCGGTAGAACTTTGCCTTCCTGAATCTTTTTCCCTGCACTACGAGGAGGAGTAGGTACCTTTTTTCTTTCCTTTTTAAACTCCCCGTGGGGGGTGTGGAGGCGGGAGTGGACAGAATGTATCTTTGCACACGGATGCAGGTAATGCCCCGGGTATTTTGTGTGCACGAGTGCTTGTTCGCGTCTGTCTTGGGCCTTTTGTGTGGAGGGTGATCTCCTAATTCAGTAAGTCGAGAATTGTTCTCTGACTACAACGTTACCTTTGAGGCAAAGCTCGGTGACTGTCAGTAAAACAGCTGTGTGACAGTCACTTCTTATTCAGGTGCTAAGAATAGGCACTTGGCACAAATGCCTAGTGAACTGTTAAAATGCATCTTTTACTAGGACCCATTTTCCCAAGGAAAGATGTTTTAAAATACAATATTCAAAATGATTTATACTATTGAGTGCCTCTTATGTATTTGCAGTTTGACAGATATTTTCAGCTCCCTGTCATTTCTTACCGCGCGGAGTTAGAGGCAAAATTGCACATTTACTAATTCTCCTTAAGAGAACGATTTACAAACTAGCCCTGTGCAATTCAGGGCTAGAAAAATGTTATTTGCATGGTTAGCATTAAGTCAGCACTTAACTGACAAATCAGTCCATTAAGTAACATGAGATTTTCACACATTATAAATATTTAAGGGGGAGAAAAAAACTAAAGAAACAATAGTGACTCAAAAAATTTCTACTTAAATAGAGCTTATATTGTGGATTTGTTTAATTTATTGAGTCAAAAAACAAAACAAAACAGAAAATTACTTTAGTTCTTACGTGCGGTTTAATCAGCATTTATGAATATCTTTATGCACATGGAAATACAGATTACTGAGGGTGGGAGTGTACGGGGGTAGAAGTAAATTAGGCACTTTTGTGTGAATGACTAGGTCATAAACTTAATTTCAACCCACTGTTAAGATAAAATATTAGTATATCACAAGAGCTGTCACTGGTTTATCTCTTTCTGTTGAGTCAGTTAGATTGCTTTGCTTTCACATTACAATAATACCAACTGTTATAATTCTGAAAAGAGTGCTCTTGGCAAACATTTCTCTCCATAGATTGTGAAGAAAATTTAAAACTCTAAAAGATGAGGAAGTGCATTATAGGTAGATGTCCACTAGCTGTCCTTAGTGACTGCATATTGCCTTGCTTTGTAATTAAGTAAGAGATGAAAAGAGACTTGCAGTCTCCGTGTTCGTGTATGTTTGAGTGTGAATGTGTGTGTGTGTATGCATGCTTGCACAAGCACACACACCCGCATCCACACTCATACAGGGAATATTAGCCAAGAGGTGGATTTAGGAGGAATTGAAAGATTGAGAGGCTGTGTTTGCATCAGTTTGAAACACTCAAGGGAAGAAACAACCTTAAGATGTGTGAAAATAAAAATGAAAAATAAACAAAGGTAGGACTGCCCAGTCAAGTGTAGTTTGAAGGTTAGTCCACCTGGGGCTAGAGAATGGGAGAGTTTAAAATGTCTTCATGTCAGGAAGACTGCCTTATTCAAGCTCGCTCAGATTCTGAACTTTCTCTAGTAAATAAATAAACAAAACAAACTTTAAAAATCTCACAGAGGCATCTTCTTGAAGTAGTTTCCTTGAATTTAACTTCTTACAGCTAATTTGAATAATTTATTTAGATAAGTCTCTTAAAACAGATGCATTTAAATGAAATCAAGGCACATGTCCTTTTGGCTTTGGCGCAAGATTCAAACTAGCTTTCTTTTTGGCTCAATTAAAAGTCATCTTTAAAAAATACAGATTTATTGTCTGGATGCAGTTCTGATGGTTACGTGGTTCACTGGACAGACAGAAAGATCTAATGCTGAGCAACACATCTGCCTCTCTGTCTCAATTAATAAACCACAGAATTTATACATGCTATTAATATTCATAGTAATTGTACTGGGTTAAACCCCATCACGTGTGTGTATAGAAATGAAATCAGAGTTATGCAGTTTCAGGGGGAAATATTGGGCCATTTCTGCTTTGGAGGCTATTAAAAAGATTCATACAATTTATTGACCACCGTTAAGAGAGCCTAAAATGTTAACCTCTAACTATGTATTTTTTATTTTAGGAAACGTGCCAGCACATTAAAAAGCATAATACTTGAAAGCTTGTTTCATATTTAATAGCAGTAATAGCTGATACCATAAATAGATGAAAATAATATATCTGCTCATTTTGACATATGTGTCAGTCTAATCATTCTAAATGAGTGTGCACATCACATGAATCCCTTTCAACCTCTGATTAAAATGTAACATTGACTACAGGATTATAGAGCGGACTTAATTTTACTGACTGTTTTAACAGTTGTCACAGCTGTTGGAAGAAGGAAAGGCAATTGAAACACTCTAGACAAGGCGAGAAGGGAACAGTTCAGTAAATTTCAGCCTGATCACCAAAATCCAGACATTGAAATTTTAACTGTTTTGTGTTTTAAGATTCTTGTTAGGAGCCACACAAGTTTTATATTGTATGGTCCATCCTCTCTTTCTGTTTCAAGGTTTTTTATTTTTTCTCTGCCTCATCCTCCCTTGTTAACAGCTAAACTAAATTGAAAAGCAACTATTAAAAAGTAATGCTATAATGCCAAAATATAGGCGACAAACATAGTCAGAAGGGAAAAATTTATACAGTAACAACAACGGTGAAGCCTACATCGGAGTGGCCGTTATTTTTTTTACCGAAAGATAGGAGCTTGCCCAAGTCACTTCTGATGAGATATTATTTGAGAACTGTGAATAGACACTTTAAGTTAATTTTTCTAAGAAAGAATACTTAGACTCCACACTTGGAGCTCATATTACTTTTCTTCCTTTTTTTTTTTTTTTTTTCCTCTATAAATCTGTTGAAAACACCTGCAGCCTTAAAGGCAGGTAGGTGGTGTGGGTGGTGTTTTCAGATGATTTCTTTGAAAATTGCTGAAAGTGACAACCAGCAGCAATTAGGGGTCAGCGTTTCTGAGCTGTAGAGTCTCTTAACCTTGCCCAACATATCACTAAAGCAAACAGATTAATTCTATTTTTCTAAAAATTAAGTAACCATTGTATGTGTTCTGATCTGTGTATAGTTGAAATAGCCAGATGACGTTTATTATGTAACATATGATTTTTTCCATGAAGTAAGTGAAAAAAGTGTTCCTGAGTTAATGGAATAAATGTTGAGTGGGAGTGGGGAATAAATACTGTCCCGCCCCCCACCATGTTTCACTAGCCCTTTGTGTCAGGATATTTATGTATTCCCCTATACACATTTGGTGGTAAGTTTAAAAATCCTCCTTCTATGGAAAGGACTGGAAAACAGCTTTTCATTTCCTGGACAGAGGCAAGGATGATGGTGCTGGCTGTTTCTTCTTATAGTGATGGTTTCTCGTCTTAGTGTGTTTGTGGCACTGCTGCTTTATTTATTGAACCTTGTGTGTTGCAGTGGTAATTAACCCATGTTATTAGCAAAGCCCTTGTGGATATCCATTAATTCTCTTGCACGGATGATCATTTTTCTAGTGTTTTTCTCCAATAACTTATCATTTTTTTTACTCTAAATTTTACTCTTTGATATGTTTCTTTGATTTAATCTGACCTGTACTATATTTTGGCTATCTTAATGAAGAATGGTATTATAATTCAGCTTTTAAAAATGCTAATAGAAGTAAGAGGAAAGATTTCTCTGATGTTCTTTTCAAAGTAAAACAGAGAGAGAGAAAAGAAATTAAGCTTCAAAAAGAAAATAATGTAGGAAATCAGTTTTAACTCCAAATTTCCCAGATCTTAGAATTTATAATTGTGTCTTTGGGGTCTTTTAATCAGGTTTTTACTTAGTTATTAGCAGCATAGGTATTTTTGTAAAATATTGAGCCAGCAGAAAAATACTTGTGCTTCCTGTGCTGAGAAAAGATAAGGACCATCTCATTAGCCGGGCCATACTTTTGCAATTAATTTTAGATACCTGGTGCTATTCATCAAAGAGGGCAGCTAACTTCTCTATGACTCTATTTAACAATACTTTCACAATACCTCACTCCTGCAAGAATTATAGACAAAGAAGAGACCGTTCTTTTGGAAGGTAGGCAAAATGCCCAATCACAAGTCTGTATCACTTAGGAAAAATTCCTCAACATTTGTTTTATCCTGGTGACTAAACAGTATATTTCTTTGTCTTACTTGGAGAGGATACGTGATGTTGAAGATTTTTGCTTTATATTACTTTATCAAATAAATTAAAATACATGCTTGTGGTGGATACGTTTTCCCTACAAGTGGCAATTAACAGCAGTGATTTCTATTAAACCAATTAATATCAAATAAACTTTTTAGAATCACCCAGCAAGCTTTTAAAAATAATGTGAGAACATTTGAGGTATCTTAATAGAACTTTAAAGTCATCGCAGCCGATTAGCTTTGCTCTGAATTTTGCTTCATAGTAAATTCATGGAAGAGAGAAACAATACAATGTTGATCTGTTATAAGTGCATAGAGCTCCGGCCCTCGCCAGCTCTCTGGAGAAAATCTTTGATTACACTGGCCCAGTTTGTTCAGTTTTTATCTCTTTTACATCCACTGGCATTGTATTAAATTGTCATTGTCCTAAAGCACATGAGATAGAAATGAATTGCAGTTCTTTACATTCTCTGACAGTGAAATATTTAGCCTTTCTTTCTCTAATCATACTTATGTGTGCATTTGACAGTGCAGGGATGACACCAGGCGTCTCTGCCGCTGGCCATTCCTCTTATTGTGCTTTATATGTTTTGCCATTGATTATTATTTTCATATATATGTACATATATAAGGTATATATATATATACATGATCTATACCATTATTAGGAAATAAATACACATTTGGTACTTTAAAATTCAGAGCAGTGGATAAGATGCATTTGAGTGTGTCTGTGTGCATGGATAGTATGCATGTGAAATACGCAGATACACGGGAGAGCTAAATGTGTGGAATTCAGGTATGCTTCGAAGAGGGTTCATGTACGTTTATATAATTTAAAGTAGATCTCAACTATTATTCTAATCAGTTAATTGCCAGTTATACTTGCCAGGTATGATTTTAAGCTGGAATTAGTATTTCAGATATTTTCCGGGTCTGATTTTAAACTGAATTTATTTAACAATATCTTGAACAGTAACAGGTAAACTAATAAGCATATTTGTGTCTGATATAAAAATTTTTTAATTACTAATCACTTTTATGTTCACTATCTAGTAATCATAAATTATTTGTAAAATAGGAAATAAACTACTGTTATTAAATGCATAATTTAATGGTTTGGGCCATATCTAAGAAACAATTTTGAATTAGCTCTTGGCTACATTATTTTCTTACACCATTGGGTCTGACAAATATATCTTATTAAACACGATAGTTTTCAAACAAATACAAAATGTGAATTTTATTTATCTGTTCTATGTAAATATTATTTGCCTTTTTTTGCTAAAAGAAAACATATAAAATTAATAAGTATTATATTTCTAGAAAATACATCATAGACTTCTGGATTATTTAATTTTATTCTAATAGGTAACTTTAAATATCTGTGATTTTACTTAGTAAATCTGAATGAATGTTGAGAGAAAACACTGATAGAATTGCTCTTTCTATTCTAATTCTTGTTCTAATTTATATTCTTCTTTAAATTCCTGTATTCATTGCCTACCTTTATTTGTTTGCATAACACTTTTAACGTTTACTGTTACTGTGTTTTAAAAAATCCTGCTAACTGCTTCTTTATGCCAACCCATCAGATCAAAGTTAGATCCTTTATTATCTGAAGGTGGTAAGTGAAAGCCTTTTGAAGTATATACCTGGCATTTTATTTTTGTTTCAAGTTCGTTTTACACTTAACACTTTCTAAGGCCTAGGAATCCTACGCTAATGCAAATCATTTTCATTCAGAGATTTAGTAAACACATCTTTCCATTCCTTTTACTTCCTAAAGTGCCAGATGTTTGTTTTTCTTTAATTTGGACAATACAGCTCAGTAAAATCCAAATATATTTTCTGATCAATTGCCCCAAACCATTAGTTGAGAGGGTTTTTATTTTGTGAGTGTTGCATAATTGTGTGCACATACATAAATTCCTTTCTTATAATTAAAAAAAAAATTTTTGTTGTTTGGAAAAAACTTGCTTCTTATATTTTGATTTCTTCAAATGATATGCCATTTTAACTTATGGCAATGCATGTGTATTTGGAAGATAGCTCATTAAAGCAAAGCAATGAAAGACAAGGTACAGTTTTAAAGAAATTGGCTTCTCACTGGTCAATTAAGGTCTATGGCAATATACTGGCATAAATCTGTGTGTACATTCGACTATAGATATATAGCATTCAACACTAACCATTCGAAACACAACCTATGGCTATATGGAATTCTTTCACACAATATAGTAAATGAAACACTGGATTTGACATTTAAAATTTAGTAAATATGTATTAAAGTGCTAAAAGTCAAGGGGAACCTACTTTAGATTATATTCTAAAAAAAATAACTTACAAGTAAATTTATATTTTAATTATAAGATGTCTTTGTCGTATATATTTCTCTATGCCTTCTCGTATTGCTTTAAGTGAAACAAAATTGCATACATACTTTTCATCCTTTTGATTGGAAGTACACTTTATATGCTTTGGCAGGACTTACCTAGCCAAAGAAAACAAATTAATATTGGGCATACTGAGGGCTGTCAGGTATATCACAGGCGTGTCAATTTAACTTTGCTTCATCATACACCTTTTCCGCTAACAGTTGGCTGAGATGATACTAAAAAAAAAGGGAAGCTACCAATACATTTTATTATTATATCAGAGATGGATGTCTGTAAGTGTAATGAAAACCAGCTTGCTTCTCTTCTCTTTAAAAACCGTAGGAATACAGTTAGCATAGATAATAATAAGTTTTGTAAAACAAACAAAAAAAAATTATAACATAGGCTTAATCAAATCTTTCTACCACCTAGGAGGAAAAGTAAGATTAAAAAAGAAAAAAGTCTTTGAAGTGGTGAACCTTAGTTGCTCTTATTTGTAAAGTAAATAAAAACTTAAGGAAGTGGAGAATCAGAAGCAGTGTAGGCACCTCTTTTAGTAGAGGACATGTCTTTTTTTTGGACTTTTCAAACATTTCCTGGAAAAGAAAAAAAAATTGTGTGCTTTCTTTTTGTATGGCCAATTCAAAATGCAAACAAATGAAATTTCAAAACGTCAGTCAAGAACTTACACACAGATAATAGGCTCAGTACTTTAAAGTCTTTTTTCCCCCTCCATGATCAGAATGGTATCCTTATTAATGATAATTCCTTTTTCATCTATTCTCAAAAGATTTTACTTGTCTTAGTGGCTTTTGAGAATTTAAACAAAGGACTTGTTAAATAAATTATTTCCTTGCCTTGTCATTATCACAGAGTAAGTTAAAATTGTTTTAAAAGGTATACTTTGCAAGGCAGTTAAAATGTGACAATATTTGCAACACTTTATTTTGCTTTCCAAAGAGTAGTAAAAGTGCATTAGTCATGTAACTAAAATTGCATTCAAAGCTAATGAAAATATCAGATCATATGAACATAGACTGACGTAGTCATTTCAGAGAAAAAAAATTCAACTGGGGTTATTCAATCAATTACCCTTTACCCTCCATAATTCTAAATTACTGTAGCAGTTCTCCAAAAATATAATATGGCCATGTTAAATTGTGTTCATTTGTCCATAAATTGACAATGCTTTCTTTATAGCCATTAATCTGTTAAAACAGATCATGTATTTTGAGGAGAATATTACACTTGTAACCAACTGCTCATGACCAAAGAAGAGGAAAGATGTACATGGTTGGTGAGAACCATGTCTTTCTCCTATGAGAAAATGACTGTATACAGTTGGTGCTGGGTCCTGTGAAATGACAGAAGCACCCCTTTTATCCATAGACTTGAATGAGACCTG
This sequence comes from Loris lydekkerianus, assembly GCA_963574355.1. Taxonomy (NCBI): domain Eukaryota; kingdom Metazoa; phylum Chordata; class Mammalia; order Primates; family Lorisidae; genus Loris; species Loris lydekkerianus. The sequence continues at coordinate 19,168 of CAUYPK010099770.1, read as the reverse complement.
CCTCATCAGTCATGAGCTCATAGTGTCACAGATGGAAAAGCAACCATCAGCTGAATTGTACTGAACTACACACTTCACTGATCCATCTCATGGCTCTACACATGTAAAGGAAGGCTCACTCTGTTCTTGGAGTCTAGACAGCATCAGAAGTTGGGCTCAGGTGGGAGCCTGTGGCTGCCTTTTTCTGTTCTCTCCTAGTTATTCAGCAAAGGGAGGTGAGGAACAAATGGACAATTTATGCACAGAAACTCCAACAGAGATTCTCAGGGTTGGGAATTTGCTTTTAATTCAGTGGTTTGAGTAAATTTCAGATCTCTCTTGTGTTCTAGAAATGTCATCGTTGTCTTTCATGCTCCAAAGTGTGACCCTTACGTGATTAGGTGTTTCTGTCAATTCGTATGAACCATGAACTAGTTTAAGAATATTTTCATAGACAGAAATGGAAGAACAGATCATCTATTTACATTAATCTGCATGATGATTCTTTTTTCATACCTTTATATTGAGCTATTCAGTTGGTTAAGTCTGAAGAATAAGAAAAATAATACGAGGTTAAAAACTCAAATTGTATTTTTTTTTTATTTCTTTATTTCCTTATAGTGAACAAAACTTTAATGTCTAGAGCATTTATGAGGGTTTTAATGATTGGAAAATCTATCCTGAGAATGTGGTCACCATATGTGACAGCCTTGCTTTCTATCTTGTCTTCAGTTTCTGGGGTAAGTTCAGTGATACTGTCTTGCTTTGCTTACGTTATAGAACCTAAAATGTAAGGGAAATGCCTGCTCAGTTCTAAAACATTTTCCTGAGTACCTTCCCCTTCCCAATCTTAGCGGTATTTTCTTTTAAAATTTCTGTTTCTATTCATCGGTTTTGCTAAAGGATCGTTTACTTTGGTAAAAGGTAAGTGCACGCTATTCATTCATATTTGCATACAGGGTCCACTTCATTCTCCCTCTGAATTCTGAGGAGATTGCCTTCAACTTCTTATATTTGTTTTTCTTCTGTGTCTGTTTGTTGCGCATTCTAGTTGAGTGCTTTTATAGTGTTTTCTTGATTGTTGTCAGTTTGGGATACTCGCAGTTGACATTTCTAAGTTAATGTCACCGCAGAAAAACCTATGGCAAGCTGGAGTCTGGCTAGAGTGCGTAGAAGATACAACTTATGTTTGATTGTGTGTAAATACAGTTAGTTAGTTGGGGGTTTCCATCAGATAGCTTGGCAGAAAGAGAGAGGAGCAGTACAAACTGTTTTCAGTAACTGTGCTGTTCATACACCTGATAAGATTGAGAGAGCTTTTCGAAATGCTGATAGGCTTTGAATAAGAAAAGAATAATCACTTCTACTGGCTCCAGCTTATCGGAAATGAAGTAAAATGCCAACACTTTTACATTAGCGAAAGTAAATGTTTTAGACACTCTGTGCCTTTTCTCATTCAAGTTAAACAGGAGGGGTGCTTTTGAGTGTGCTGTAATGAATGGAAGGATTTATTACCTTGACTAAATTGCAGGTGAATATGTTGATAAAGGAACGTTCAGCATCAACAGCAGCTTCCTTGATAAGCAGATACAGCTATGCTGTACATTCTCTGGAGAAATTACGTGTTCCTTTTTCCACTCCAATTCTATTAAACATCATTTCTGATGTTAGAAGATGCAGTTATGTCCTGTGTCAATCGAGTCTCCTTGTTTTTCTAGGAGATCGGTAACAGGCATTTGAAACTTAGCTTATCAGACTTGTAAAATGCTGGTGTGTTCTGGTGAAACAAGTTAGAGCATCTGTGAGTTTGTGTTAGTTGTGCTGACCCAGCAAACTTTTATGGGAGAAACCTTTAAAAAAAAAAAAAAATCAAGGACAGAATGAGATTAATTATAAATTTAGGATACTTTAATGAGAAGATAAATGTATTTGTCTGAGTAATAGTCCATTTGAAAGTACCTCCCCTTAAAAAAAGAGGTATTGGTTTTGCTCTTCAATATAAACCATTAACTTTCCCAGTTCTCCCATTTTCTCTTCTTTGTAATTTGATGCCTACAAATAATTTGGCGTATTCAGATTTGATAAATGATAGTGCAAGAGCAGATTGATTGATTTTGGATTACTATTGATTACTCTCAATGAGATCACTGTGACACACTCGAATCAATAGTATTCGATTAAGCAGGGCACCACCGTTCTATACATTCAGCAGCAGTGGGGAATTCAGGAACAGAATGTTCACAAGCTGATAAATTGACAAAGCGTTCAGCTTTAAATAGCCCTTTGTTCAGCACTAGTTCCTTAAAATATATTTCATTGGAAAGTTCGGTTTTTGCAACTCGGGACCTTTCTGTGGAAGAAAGGTCATCAGTTTAAGGTTTATTAAATTTTAACTAAAAACAACTGGGCTCCATTTAGGTGTAAAATCATTTAAGTACTTACTGCAGGCAACCTTCCTGCTTTTGAGCTGTTGCTCAAAGGTTCCATTCTTTTATGAAGATGTCAATTGTAAACATAAAAATGCATCACTGGAAATGTGATGGTTTAAGATTCAAACTGAAATAAAAATTCCTGCCCCAGGAAAGCACTATAATCAAAATAAGGCGGTCTTCACTTTCTTTAGACGTGGGCAAGCTTGGGAGCAATGCTGGAAGGCAGCGGCAGGTACTGAGCCTTGATGGATGGCAGCGCTTTTTTTTTCTTTCTTATCTGAAGGTATTCATCATGTCACCAATACTACATGCAAAACACTGAATATCATTTGATCTAAAAGCTGCTACTACTGCTGATACAGTGAAATCATTTTGTCCTGAGTAAACTTAACAAAGTTGCTGGGGGAGGAGAAAAATAATCCGTGTTTCAAGTTCAATGGTCAAGGACCTCCAGGATGAGATTTCCTGCCATAGTCCATCCTTGTGCCACCGTGGCATGGGAATGGGGGTTTGTGCTCCTGTTCTGTGCACCACTCAGTGGCCTCTCTAAATGGGGAGCATTGTGATCCACAGTCTGTTGAGCACACAGATGTTCTTCCATCTACAAAACTTGGTCTCAAAGGAAATTTCAACTACCAGGGACTGTTGTGCCTGAGGTCATCATAGGTTCAAGCCTTAAAATATACTTAAGTAAGCTCTCATTTTGAAACTAATTTTTCTTAAAAAATCCCAAACTAGAGGTGGCTTTTTGAAAGATCAATAGGAACATCAAATTTGGAATCATGAAATTCCTTGACAAACATTAGGGGTTTTTGAAGTCAAGTTAGGTAATAGGATTCTAAATACATTAGAATGAACTGTATGAAGTTGTCATTCGTATAGGTCAAAAATGGTCAAATATCAGTAATTTTGTGTGGTTCAACACCACAATTGAGTTTATTTCTATACTGCTTATGTTCCATAACCAAATTGAAAGTGTCAGTGTTTTATTTTCTGATGGGATGTATCGGAGTGTGGGAGCCGCATGATTCCAATCTACAATTGTGGCAAGTACATTATAATATTATTTTTTAGCAACTATTTTTTTTTTTCTTTAACACCATTAGTAAGTTGCCAAGTATAAAGTATTCTACAGACTGAAACGTGAGCATTTATCTGGTCTGTCTCTTGTGGTTGCTAAGCTGTCTCTGAGATTCCATGAACATTTTTCATCTGCCGAGGATGACCACGTCACAAACGCCAGAGTAGCCTCATCATAGCAGACCTCTCCCCAAAGGAGCACACTGCTAAGAGTAAATAGTTTGAAAACAAATTGGGAAAAAGATGCCAGCACCTCACATATTTTGTCCTCACATCATTCGTTAAGAGAACCTTAATATGGTAGTTGAGTGATTTTGTGCTTCCCCCAGAGAAGTATTAAGACTGTGCTCCATTAAACGCGTGCACCCCAGTGGAGCAGGCCGAAGCAGAACTTCCCGAGTTGGCAGTGGGGTCTGCGATGCTTTGCTGGCTGTTGCAGGCAGGAAAGATGCTTCCAGAGATGTAATAAAATGATCCCAGAAACAGCATTTACACCCTGTGCCCCTCAGATGTGCAGCTCCTGTTCGAGCTGTCCGGTGCTGGCCGGTAGAGCTTTCTGTGTCCATCTGCAGGCAGAAGCCGGCTCTCAGGTAGGAGGAAAATTAGCTCTGTCTGTGGGTAGGAGGGGAGGGGCTCTGCTGCTGCTGCTGCTGGAAGTGTCAGCACAAAGTACATCTTGACTTAGGGTCACATCAGGACCGGGTAAGTTTTTCTCGCTCTGGGTAAGCACATGACAGCTTACATCTTGTTTGGGAAGAAGAAGGGTGGGCATCGTTTACTGAAACTTGATTGAATGAATGCCTCTGCCTGGTCTCACTGTCAGTCTTGGAGTTTCCCCTTAGTAGTGCATTTCCCCCGTCTGTGGCACTGAATTTGATTTATCACTGGTACTAAGATCCAAAAAGAAATCCTTTTGACGTTTGCTATTAGGCACGTGCAGTGCAAGGGGGCAGGTGGTGGGGGGAGAGTAGTCTGGGCATCCAGTGTCACTGTCCTGGCTACATCGTGTGTGTGTGTGTGTGTGTGTGTGTGTGTGTGTGTGTACATATGTATTATATACACATATTCACAAATATACATACATGTGTATGTGTGTGTGTACAAATACATATATGTAGTCTGTTTGTTTTGGATGTAAAATTCTATGAACAGAGAGATGAGCCAGAGTACTTTAAATTAATGATTGTTTTAAGTACAGATTCTTTTGGTAAGGATTCAAAGTAATGACTTGCATGTACACCTGATTAAATTAATTTTGTTTGTCTTTTACTGTCCATATATTTGCATCAGTAGTGCCCAGTATTATTTTTTTGACATAAAAAGCTCAAAAATATTAATAACCCAAATGAGGTTCAGTCTTTCTTTTCTTTTCTTTTTAATAAATAGCCATTGATTACATTTTTAGAGTGGCAGAAGCCTTACTGGCAAATGAAGGGAAGATCTTCCAGGGTCTGCTTGCTTCTCTCCTGTCCTGGACCTTGGCTTTGTCTCCAGCTCTGTGCTGGAGCTTTTGTCCAGCTTCTCAGTTAGTGGGATTCCTCTGAGCAGCATGAGCCCCAGCCCATCAGCAGGCTGCTGGTCAGCAGCAGGTGTGAACAACATAAAACAGGATTAACACTGAACCAAAGTGTGCACCGAAAACAGAACCCCTGCCTTGTTTTTAAAAAGACGGTAGGACTGGAAGATAGAAGCCACCCTGCACTTGCACATTCCTTGTTTACTAAACAGTGTTCAATGGGTGAGGTAAATGGTTCTGTTTAGGTTCAGAGAAGGCATGCAAGCGAGCATGTACTCATTCTTTCTTAACTATAAACTCAAAACTTATATAGAAAACTCTTCTATGATTTTCAGAGGGGAAAAAATAGAACAAAAATTGAGCAAATCTTGAACCCGGATTATACATTAATGTTAGGAAGATACTGTCCTTACTTACAAATTAAAAGTGGGTAGTCATTTGGTGCATTGTATTTTGTTATTGGTTGGTTTATTCAATTTTTTTCTGTTTAATTCTGTGACTTAATTTATATTTTCACTGAAGTCAGTAAACTGTAAATAAGTAAAGTACGTCATAACGTGTCTTCTTGGCAATTTCTTTTAATCAGCGCTACTTTTACAGAACAAAAAAGTTGGCAATGAAAACAATCAGTAGTTAACAAAGGGGACTGGATGAGCTCAGTAAATGGGGCAGTGCATTGCAGTTATTCATTTGAGTCACTGTCAGGATTTTGCTTAAGAAAAAGAAAGGTGGCACTTAAAAATGTGTTTCTCTTTTTAAATTATACTAATTCTAATGTATACCCATATATTACTTTAAAATTTGGATATCTGTTTTCTTTATTAGGTTTAGATTAACTTGAACCTTGCAACTTGGTGACTTGGTCACATCCAGGAAGAAGTCTAAATAAAATAAGGAAATGACTTAATCAGTCGGAAAAATTGTATTTTAGTGTATGTACACACATGCACACTTTTTTCAATACATGCAAATGTAGCATTTTACATATGTGCCAGTACACTGATTTGTGATACTTCAAGCTTATATTCAAATATAGATATTTATCTAAGATCTGTTCAAGAATATCATACATATTTTATAAAAAGAATACTTTTGAAGTGTAAAAAATAAAAATTTTACTTAAAATTTTCTTTCAGCAGCATTGTGGTGATATATATTACCTTTTATAACCAGGTCTTAAATTATAATTACTTATTTTTTCACTTGCTGCTTTTTATTTTAAAAATGGCTATTTTTTCCTGATACCTTGCTACTATTTTTATTTTAGAAGTTATATTGTCTGCCATTTTAATTGTGACAGCATTAACACATATTGAATGATATAATTTTAAAAATTATATGTTAATTCCAGGTACTGTTTTAAAAATTAATTTAATATCACCACCTTTCCAGTGTCTGTCTTTCTTAGACATGTCCATTACCTTCTGTCTAGTATTTTTAAGTTATGTGCTATAATTAGGTTGTGAGTGCATAGCTTAATGATAGTTAATGAAATCAGGTTTAGAAGATATCAGTTTAAAATTGATTTTTGAAGTGTATTTTTTATAATCGACTCTCTAATGTCAAATTGATTGCTTATAGCAACTTATAATGTTGCATCAAAAAAGGTTATATGCATCCTTTGCCATTTTTTAAGTCATTAAAGTTATCAATTTAGTGCATCAAACTGCATTTTGTTTTGATCATTCATTCAGAATGTATGCAGGCACTGTCTTAGGCACTGAGATCCTGAAATAAATAATATGGAATGATCCTGTGTGCATATCAAACATTTAAAAATGGTACCTTTTTTATGCAAGTCTCCATTGTAAATGACAGTCAGTCCAGAAAATAAATTTAGGAATTTGGGTCGTAGTAGTTTTACATAAAACTTAAGCAAATTGAAGCTTCCATTCTGACATTTTGGTTTTGGCTTTTTAGAACTGATGTGAAGTTAGCATCATGAACACGATCAGAAGTTGTACATTTAGATCTTGAGTGTAGCAACAGCATGACTGGGGTCTTGGTGCCGTCAAGTATGATCTTGCCTGTACTTTCTTAGACAAAAAATGAACAGGGCTCTCCTTCCTTACCAAGCCTTTGAAAATTTGATCACCAAAGTCACCTTTAAATCATAAAATGTTCGAAGTTACTTGTATATGGTTTTTTGGTTGTTTTTTTTTAGACTGGTAATGAAAGGGGAAAAATGCTTTAGAATATCTGGAATATATTTTCCAGATTGTAAGGAAAGCGATAAGGATTTATTTGAACTCCAGAAGGTTTATGTTGTTTGACTTGTAGGGAAGGGTTTGAATTAGTAAATTCATTCTAATCAACATAAATGACTTTTGAAACATAGTTTTTATAAGAAAACCTTGCTGTTAATCTTGAGATAATCTCACAGCTATTATCTTTGTCCAGCATTCTTACAAAACTGCCCAGGAGAGTTCCCCAAAGCCTGAGATTTCAATTTGCCTGAAGATTCAAAGATTAAATTCAAAGCATTTCTCTTTTCAGCGTCTCTTCGGTGGATGCATTTTATTTAGACGTTTTATTTATTTATTTATTTTGAAGATACAGATTGGTTTGCTTCAGGTCATTAAAATTATTGTCTTTTGCATTCTTAGATGTTTATAATTAGATGATTAGTGAAGTTAGGCGGTAAGGTTTATATTGGTATCAGTTAAGTTTATAGAAGGATTAAAATCATAGTATCATGGTACCATTGCCACTTGGAATATGCCAGAAATACTTTGGGAGGGTTTTTGTCAAGTGTTTATGCTCAATTAAAATTGATGCTACGTGTTACGGAGGGCCTGTCTCATGGTAGCTTGGCATAGTGAAGTTGCAAGTTTCCAATTGCAAGAGATATGCAAGGTGATTTGTTGTGTGTTATAGTACTAGGATTACAAACTTTGGAAGGGAAATGCCATAGGTTTAGACATGACATGAGGAATATGAGACAAAGAACTGTCTCACCTTGGTTGCAGCCAATATTTTCTGCAACACCAAAAGGCTATAAAGTACAGTTTTTCTCTCCTCCACTCCATATATGCAAAGGGCAGCTCACTTTTCTGTGAGCGCTGCAAGCGTGAGCTGAGCCATCTCACCTGTCTTTTTGCTTCATTTGTGGGTCTTTGGGGGGCAAAATATTTGTGAAAATACTTTTCTTCCATAGTCTTGCAGACATTCCCTGTATCACTCCCCTTGAATCCTCTTTACTTTTTAAAGGGGAGGTGAAATAGTTTAAATCGGATGCCACTGCTTTCTGGGTAGTGCCAGAATGCTTTCTGAAACCTTCACCATGGTCTTCAAAAAGAAAAAATCACTAACAAAGCAACAGCGTAAAACACATCAGGGGTTGCTGGGGTGGGGGGTGAGAAGGAAGGAGGCAGCTGATAATTTATGATTCCTCTGGTATCGCATGTAAAGGAGTCGCCAGTGCCCCACTTCCACCCCACCCCCAGACGACACAGCTCTTTGTGTTAGGATGATGATAATGCACCTGGAAGGAAAAGGCAGCCCATGCCCAGGCAGGCAGCGTCAGACGGGGCGCCTTGCCATCTGCCCCACCTGCTGCATTCATGAGTCCATCTGGTGACTGCAATAGCTCCTTGTAGGCCTCTTCGGAGGAACATTCAGGCTGAAAAGCAGGCGGTGTGAATTATTTAGGTAGCTAGTATAAATAAATAGAAGGAAAGGTGAGGAGTAACTAAGGAAGGATGTGAAAGAACCTGGGTGCTTTGGAAGGCTCCAGTGCATTTGATTTGCATATCGGTTTTGAAGTATAGATCATTGAGCGGATTATAAACCAGTGAGTTTTATCTAGATTTAGATAGTGCTCAGCCTGTTTTGCCCTTAAAATATGGCCAGCTCCAGGTAGGGAATTTTTGCTACTTTCAACATGAAGTGTAACTGAGAAAAGGTAATGCTGTTAGTCATTGATTTAGCAGAAATGAAGCAGCTGTGTATCCTTTTAGACATAGAAGATGAACAGAGGCAACACCTTGAACTTCTTAGTGAATTGTAATTGACACGGATTTTTGTCCTTTTTTCCCTACGATAGATAAAATAAATTAGAAAAAAGTTGCTATGTTAATTCTATTTGTATAGATGGCCAGCCAAAATATTTAGTTTAATTTATTTATTTACTTTTTATTGTTTGAGATTCATTGAAGGTACAAAGAATCAGGTTATACTGATTGCAATTGTTAGGTAAAGTCCCTCTTGGAATTGTGTCCCGCCCCCAAGAGGTGTGCCACACCAGACCTGCCATCCTCCTCCCTCACCCCCACAGTCAAAATATTCTAATTAGCTTCTGTATACAAAGGATTGCTCTTGATTTAGTATGTGTGTTAATATACTAAGTGGGAGGTTAAAGCCTTCAAACGTAGAAATCGCTTGTATAACTGTGTTTTGTGTCTAAAACCAAATGGGTAGGCAGGAGAATTCTAGAAATTACTTGATTAATGTAAAAAGCAAATACTTAAGGAAATTGTAAACTAAAATCAAACATGTCATTTATACTGAAATGGATTCTGTTGAAATCGGCAAAGTTTAAACAGAATGGTTTTTAAAGACTTACTGATATCATTTTCTATCTGTGAGAAATAGACCACATTCCAGGAAAAGATAAGATAGGCTTACAGGGCTAGAACTGCCCTGGAAGTCTAGGAAGAGCTAGTTTGTATAAAGATGATTGTCATTTATAAAGGAATGTTTACAACTATTAATGGAATTAGTGGCATCCAGACTGTCCCTATGTTCTTAACTCAGAATCTTATACAGAGGTTAATAACATTTTGGGGTATGGATGCCTCCCAAGTAGCTGGGATTACAGGTGCCCGCCACAATGCCTGGCTATTTTTAGGGACTTCATTTAAATTAATGTTGTGAGCTTTTTTGTCCACTCTTCTCACCTTTACATTATGGATTAATACAGATGCGTGGATAATGTTATATATTATTTTTTAACTGAAAAAACCTACAATAAATCCATGAAACAAAGAAGGGTATTTATTAGTATTTCCGCAGGTTCCGTGTGTACCAAAGCTGTACAAATCTTGCCCTCTAGAGTAGACTCTAGAATTTACTATTGCAAGGTAAATTGAATTGATTCACCTTTTTGAGCCAGGAAAGCACTAGTCTTCATTTAAATAAGCAACATCTATACAGGGAGCAGAACGTGCATGAGAATAAATTACATTGCTAATTCAAAGGGCAGCCAGTGGCCTTGTCATATACTTTTCAAGTAAAATACTTTTTCCTTCAAGGAAATTTATTTGTACCCAATCTCCTTACAAAAGAAGTTTGAGAGAATTCCTTTTTATCTGCTTCTGAAATCATTTTCCAGCACCAAATGAAATATTTGTCTTAAGTAACTCTGCACATATTCAATAAAATTCGGGTGAATAAGCAAGACTGAGTTTATCCTCTCATCCAGTCTTTTTCTGCCCCACACTTCCTCATCTGACATCCCTCCCAGCTCTCTCTCTTCCCACCCCCATGTTAAACAACAAGCACCTGTCCCAAGGATACACACACACCCAGCTTTAGAAGCTGCCATTTTAAGAAGCCCCTGATGGCCAGGTGCAGTGGCTCATGCCTGTAATCCTAGCACTCTGGGAGGCGTGAGGCGGCTGGATTAACTTGAGCTCATGAGTTCAAGAACAGCCTGAGCAAAAAAAAAAAAAAAAAAAAGGCGAGACCTTGTCTTTACTAAAAATAGAAAAACTGAAGCAAAAAGATCTCAAAGAATTGGGGGTTGTGAGCTGTGACATCACTGCACTCTACCCAGGGCAACAGCTTGAGACTCTGTCTCAAAAAAAAAAAAAGCCCCCTAAATTATTTTTATTTCAAATTAGTGACAAAGACCTTTACTTATTTTTGTTTAATTATCTTTTCCTGGAATGTGATATGTTTCTCAGAAACCCACTTGGATACTGTCTGCTTCTAAAGACAAACCAAGAAGGACAAAGTTGACAAAGACAGTAGATGTAACCTATACATGTCAGTGACTGGTTAACTACAAGAGCAGGAACTGACTCAGTGTTTCATTGACAACTTCCAGAAAGGGCTTGCCCTGCCACCGAGGCTACAGTCGAAACTGATTGCAGCCTCAAACTCCTGGGCTCAAGCAATCCTCCTGCTTCAGCCTCCCAAGTAGCTGGGACTACAGGTGTGTGCCACCACATCCGGCTAACTTAAAAAAAAAAAATTGTTTTTAGTGGTCAGGTCTCACAATGTTGCCTAGACTGGTCTCAAAATCCTGGGACCAGGCAATGTTCCCGCCTTGGCCTCCCAAAGTGCTAGATTAAGGTACAATCAACCACTCCCAGCCTAGAAAAATTGTAAGCTATATCTAAATAAGAGCACTTAAGTTTTTTACTTTTTACCTTAAGTGCTTTGCATTCACCACAACGTGCTGTGCTCGTGTTTTAAAATTTTGTTTTTTATTTAAGACATACTGGCAAGGATGCTCCTGAGCATACCCAAAATAACGCACATGTACCTGATTCCATCAAATTATGTGCTTTTGTGTCAACTTTGGCTGGAATATGCAATAATTTACTTAATCCATAGATCATGTACAAATACATATATTTTTCAACAGGGGAATATATCTAGAGTATGTTTATTTCTATAAGATGGCAATGGAAACATAGTAAATGAAATTGGATCTGAACATTGTACTCCCTGTGAACATCTTTTTTTTTTTTTTTATAATTTTGCAGATGTTTTCAACCTCTTTCATAAGACTAGAGAATCTATAATCTGGAGGTTAATTTTATTTTTATTTGATCAGCATTTCTCACTGAAGGTATTATTTAAAGACATGGACGTCATTATTAAAGAGAGCTATGTGTCCAAATTTTTGTCAGAAATTTTAAAAGGGAAATTTTATAATTTGTCAAGGATATACCCAGAATAAATTTAGTGTTACTATTTGCTCTTAAGAATTCTGACTTTAGGCTCAGTGTCCATAGCACAGTGGTTACAGCGCCAGCCACATGCACCAAGGCTGGTGGTTGTTTAGGTGCCCGGCCCAGGGCAGCTAAACAACAATGACAACTACAACAAGAAAATAGCCAGGTGTTGTGGCGGGTGCCTGTAGTTCTAGCTACTTGGGAGGCTGAGGCAAGAGAATCAAGAGTTGGAGGTTACTGTGAGCTGTGATGCCACTGTACTTTACCAAGGGTGACATAGACTCTGTCCACACCCCCCCCCAAAAAAAAGCTGAGTTTATAATTATGTTCTAAACTGATAAATCTAATAATTTCATTAGAATCAAAAAGTAAATAAATGTTAATAAAAGCCTTGCATAATACATTATGTATTTCAAAAATAAATCTGCCCTTAATGGTTCTTCTTGAATTTGCCATTGACGGTTTAGGGAAATCAGCTCTATTTATGGTGGGCTAGCTGCTTTAATCCTGCTCTCCACTAGCAGTTATGGTGTTATTAATTACACGGGATAAGTAGGAATTAGGAGCGTCCATGTTGCTTCTTAATAGCTGCCCATAAAGAACTTTATTATCCTATTCACAGGGAAGAAGAGGGGTATAACAATAAATCATTGGCATTTTTATGGCTTCGTAAGTGGGGAGGAAAGGTGACCATTTGGGGTTTCCCCAAAGCAAGGCTAATAGAATGGTATTTACCTAGCACTAAACACAGTCAGCATGGCCTGTCACCTTTTGTTCTGGGGTGTCACAGCTGGTCCAAACATGATGCCAGATCCCATATTTTCTCTTCTTCTTTTTTTTTTTTTTGATACAAAGTTCCACTTTTTCACCCAGGGTAAGGCACCATGGCATCATAGCTCACAGCAACCTCAACCTCTTGGACTCAAGAGATGCTCTTGCCTCAACCTCCCAAATAGCTGGGATTATAGGTGCCTGCCACAATGCCCAGCTATTCACTCTTTCTTTCTTTTCTTTTTTTTTTTTTTGAGACAGAGTCTCATTTTGTCACTCTTGGTAGAGTGCTGTGGCGTCATAGCTCACAGCAATCTCAAACACTTGGGCTCAAGTGATTCTCTTGCCTCAGCCTCCTGAGTAGCTGGGATTATAGCCGTGCGCCACAATGCCCGGCTATTTTTTTTTTTGTTTTTGTAGGCTTGGGCCGGTACAAACCCACGAGCCTCGGTGCATGTGGCTGGCACCCTGACCCCTGAGCAATGGGTGCTGAGCACAGTTCTAACCCTTGTTCAGGCTGGTCTTCAACTACCGAGCTCAAGCAATCCACCCATCTCAGCCTCCCAGAGTGCTGGGATTATAGGCATGAGCCACCGTGCCTAGCTCTTATTTTCTTAAAACATATAGATTAAAACCTAGTTATATCTGGTAGGAGAGAAATCATGGCAAGAGAAGAGAGAGATCTGCTTGAGTGCAAACATAAGGAGCCACACCTGTGCTTGTAGGAATGGCACAGTTGCGAGAAATCTACCAGGGCCTTTCCACTCCCATTTCCTGTCAAGATCTCACCAGACGTCAGACTGTTAACTTCAAGGTCATGGACTGAAGGTCACATTGGGTGCAGGAGTTAAAAATAATGCACTTTATTTGGAGAAGCAAGGCAGTTTGGTACAGACTGTGAGTTTGAAAGCCAGAGAAATTTATGCTGTTTAAAATATGTTAAGTGTCAGGATCTCGTAAAGTAACATACAGAAAATGCTTGGCAAGAGCAGGTATTCAATAAATACTTTGCAGCCACACCCCCCTCCCTTTGCTCTTAATGATGGGGTTGTTAGTAGCACTAGAAGGAAAGTAAAGTACTAAACTGAGGTTTTACTTCTCAAAGCCAAATTAGCTTTTTACCTCAACCGACAAATTCTGAAGTCGAAATGAGTCATGATAAGGATTAGTCAGGGAAGCTTGAATTGAACCTATTTCTCTTGCATGTGTGACTCCTTATCAGTCTCCTACTACTTATAATTGCTGGATTCAGTTTCTGAAATTAGCAAAAAGGAACGCAAAAGTAAAGACAGAAACCCAGTAAAAGGGAAGAAGAAACTGGTTTCTTCCCTGCCTCGAGTGTTAGAGTAAGAAAAGGACTACACAAATGCAGTGAATATTAAATAATTATTGTTATTAAAAGCAATGTAGAAGTAAAAGTCTGAGTCATCTTCCAAGGGTACTGAGGAAGAAAGTATAAATGCTAGCAGAGTACCCTGAGGTGAAAGATACTTTAAAGGGTTTCTTTATTTTCTCCCATCTTTTGAAATGTATACCAATACCTGTCTTTTATATTAATTTATATTTTATGCCTGTCTTTTATCTTAATCCAGTAAACAATACTATCTGACTCTGTTGTTAGGAGTCTTTATGAGTCTGTCATTTTTAAGAGTGTTAGCAAATGAGTGTGTGTGTGTGTGTATTCATGTGTCCAGGAGGTGGTAATTTCAGTTTCTTTTTTTTTCTTTCTTTTTTTTTTTATTGTTAAATCATAGCTGTGTACATTAGTGCAATCGCCTGTAGTTAATTTCAGTTTCTTGAAGGAAGAGTTAAATCAACTGATTGAGGTGATTTTGCCCTCCTGCGGCGGTATTTTATTTATCTGATAAAATGCTTAGAAAGTGATTAATTTTTCAGGGGAACATCTCGCTCCTGTGAATTTGCTGAATATGTCCTAAAATTGCCATAACATAGATGGGAAAATGAAAATTTTTAAAAACTGAAATAGCCAGAGTCTTCCTGTATTTCTGTCCATTTGTTTTTACTCAGATTTACTCCGTTTTAAAAACAGCTTCACAAGACTTCCAGATGAACAGTTAAGTGGAGCATCTGAGCTAGCGAGGATTTAAAAAGAAAAAAGGGGGTGAAGGACTATAATAGAGGCAGCAGAGATGAGGTGGTGGATGTTGGGGGCTCCTTCTCTCTCCCTGGACCGACGATGACTGATACATCCATTAAATTTCAGCCCAGGCTGATTGACTGAGTAGATTTATATAAATTAAAAAATGCAGGTCATATACCTTTTCTGATAGACTGTAAATGAGAAATAGGAATTCCTTTAAACCTCAAGGGAGGAAATCCATAGGCGAGGCTTTCTAGTCAATAAAGCACTACAGCGTCCCCCTCTTTGCTGTGTTTGTACAATAAGTTTTAGTTAATAGACAGAAATTATACCAGCCTTTCCCTGACTTTCTCAGCAAGAAGTAATTTGTAAATGAACCCACATGGTGTGGAAGGTTTTCCAGCCTTTGCTGTGGTTTGAACTTGAGCTTTCCAAACATGAAAGGGGGCAGAAATCATCTCTTGCTCCATCTTTTTTTTCAGTGTAACAAGTGCACATGGCATTAGTTAAGGAACAGTGACTTTTATTCACATTCATTCTCTCAGCTCCATGTCCATTTGTCCACTGGAATGAGCCACTTATCATTCGTCCAGGTTTTTCCTCTTTCAACATCGAGAATTATGAAAGGAAAATTCCATTTTTTCCTGGCCCTCCATGACAGGCAGACTGAAGAAGATTGTGGTCATTTGGATTAAAAACATATCCATCACCACCAGCAGGCAGGTTATTACAGTGTCTCCTTTGAATATATGAATTTCATACACTGCATGTTGGAAGTCTTATAATGCCAACTTTTTAGATAAATAATTATTCCATTGGTGATGTACAGCATACTGTTGCCATATTTTCTCACTTTTACAGCATTCTTGCCCTTATCACCCATAACATAAATCTTTTGCTTTTATATTTAATAAAACTACCAGGGTAACAATCCCCTGTACTCAGAACAGTCAACCCATCACACGCCATCATTTGACTATTATTATTTGTTTTCTTGAGGCAGACATTTTAGTAGATCTGTAGTTTAAATTTGACAGCATATGTGATACAGCGATGCAGGTAAATAAGCAGATGACCTTATTTATGTACTGGCTGTGACCTCCACATGCAGCCCTCAGCCTTGTGAGGTTTGTTGGCTAGAAAGATAGATGAATGAATGAAGTTCCCAACATCAGTCAGGGTTATTATCAGCACTTATCTGTCTGCTGGATTTTGGAGAGCAGGCTAGGATAAGAGTGACCATTTCTCAAGAGGTTCCTTTTTCCTAACCCTCAGTTCGCAGAGTCACAGAATCTCTGATTGCTGAGACATGGGACCCAAGCTTTGCTTCATCTCTAATGTGGAAGTCTCTGACATGATAGAACCAAACTCCTGACTTCATTTTTTCTTTCTCTGATCCTGCTTAAGTTTATTTCTAACTGTTGCTTTTACTTTCCTATCTGTAAAGGTCATCCCTCTCCACTGACCATCACTTGCTGTTACGTTGTGGTTTTCCAGTAAACTGAGAGGTTTGGATGTGAGCCCTGAGTTTACATGGGGACATAGGTGCTCTCCGAGGAGACTGGCTGTCTCCCCTGTCTAACTAGCTAGCCACTCATTTGCTAAGTGATTCATGAAATGAACGGCACTAATTCTTCCTTTCCCTGCTTCCCCTCAATAATCCCTACCAGGCTGTGAATCAGATCAAGAACTATCCCTCTCCGTCTGTTTACCTTCTAGAAAATGGACAGATTAACTGTCTTAGAAGAGCCTCACCTTAGTGGCAAATGGAAGCAGCAGGGACTTAGGTCTCTTACGTGACCCAGCAACTGTTAAGGCTGAGAACTACTGTAATTGATACTGTATCAGGGGTCCTCAAACTACAGCCCACGGGCCACATGCAGCGGTGTGATTGTATTTGTTCCCGTTTTGGTTTTTTACTTCAAAATGAGATATGTGCAGTGTGCATAGGAATTTGTTCATAGTTTGTTTGTTTTTTTAAACTATAGTCCGGCCCTCCAACGGTCTGAGGGACAGTGAACTGGCCCCCTGTTTAAAAAGTTTGAGGACCCCTTGTTGTTGTTTGTTTTTTTCTTTTTGTTTTGTTTTGTTTTTCAAGACAGTCTCACTCTGTCACCCTAGGTAGAGTGTTGTAGTGTCACAGGTCACAGTAACCTCAAACTCTTGGGCTTAAGAGATCCTCCTGCCTCAGCCTCCTAAGTAGCTGTGACTACAGAGACGGGATCTTGCTCTTGGCTCAGGCTGGTCTGGAACTCCTGACCTCAAGCAATCCACCCGCCTCAGCCTCCCAGAGTGCTGGGATTAGAGCCGTGAGCCACCGCTCCCCGCCAATACTGTACATTGTTAAAGTATCTCTGTGGAGCAGTGTTCCATGGCTCTTGGTTATAGACTGTGCCTTTATTCACAGAGGTCACTTTTTTTTCCCCAGAAGTTGTAATAGACAGGCTTTTTCCAACCTCTCCTGTCTCATGTGGGTGTGCCCCTGTGTGTGGTTAGTGGCTAAGACAGTTGAATGTAGCTAAGCAGTTTTAGAAGTTGTCTCTATGTTTTTTTCCCTCAGATATCTGTTAGATTAATTGTTATCTACGTGGAATCTGATGGAAGGCTCTTACCTTGTTAGTTTCTTGCATAACTTCTGCACAACTTTAATTCTTACATGGCTGTTTTGACCTTTCCTTACACTCACATTTTCTTTTGGAAAAAAGACCTCATTTTTCTTTTCTTTTTCTTTTTCTTTCTGTGACAGAGTCTCGCTTTGTTGCCCCCACCCCTGGTAGAGTGCTGTGGCATTATAGCTCACGGCCAACTCCAATTTTTAGACTCAAGGGATTCTCTTGCTTCAGGCTTCCAAGTAGCTGGGACTCCAGGGGCCCTCGACAATGCCCAGCTATTTTTAGAGATGGGGGTCTTGCTGTGGCTCAGGCTGGTCTTGAACCTGTGAGTTCAGGCAGTCCACACGTCTCGGCCTCCCAGAGTGCTGGGATTACAGGCATAAGCCACTGCCCCTGGCCAAGACGTCATTATTCTTCACAACCAGCACCACACCTTGCACATAGCAGATACCCACAAAAGATTTGTGAATTGACTGATTTAAAGATGCACTGTAAACAAGTGGCATGACCTCTTAATGTCAAATACTAAGAAATTGAGGAAATCATTTTGTATAATGTTGTGAATTAATATTGAAGAAAAAATCAGTAAAACTCAGACTGTGTTACCAAAGTGTTTAAATAAACACAAGTCACAACAAATCTGAAAAGTTGAATAATTTTTTGTGAGTATCCTGGGTATGTAGGGATTTATATTCCAAAAGTAGATACAGTTTTACTTTAATCCAAAGATTAAAAATGATATTTTCTACAAATTTATACTGACATTTTAATTTTGCATAATGCTTTAAGCTTTTCAAAAGTTTTTCATATTGCCCAGATGCCATGGTTCATGCTAGTAATCTAGTACTTTGGGAGGCTGAAGTGGGAGGATCACTTGAGATCCGGACTTTGAGACCAACTTGCTCAAGAGTGAGACTTTTAACTCTACAAAAAAATAGAATCACCAGCCCAGCATGATAGCTCATCTGTAGTCCCAGTTATGTGGAAGGCTGAGGTCGGAGAATCACTTTAGCCCAGGAGTCTGAAGTTGTAGGATCTATGATACCCTTGCACTTTAGCCTGGAAAAAAAAAAAAAAAAAGTTTTTTATATCTGTTTTCTCTTTTGAGTTTCAACATCCCTGTGTACTAGATAGAACAGGTATTAGTACCCTGTTTTAATTATCAGATGACCAAGGCACAGTGAGTTACTATGAATTCCTTATGCGTTTTTGATACAGTTAATTAGTGACAACAACTAATTTGCCCAGGAAAGTCTACCTGATATTTAGCATCAGTTTTCCATGCCGTGAAGTAAGTCAGCTTCTCTTATTAGAAGGTTCTAATCTTATACCAGTTAAGGAATAATTTGGCTTCAGCTTTTTCCTTTCTATTATGTAAATAATCCTAGTAAATTCTAAATTGCTCAGTAATTTTGACTTTTCAATGGTAGTATTCTTTGTTCTTGGGCATGTAGGAAAGACCAACCTCCTTTTTTGTTATAGTGAGTTCAAATAGACGTAACAGGTACATCATAGCACTTACTGAGTATACAGGTGTTTAAGAAAGTTAAGCCAATGAGAAATGACATTTTGCTTCCTTCCTTCTTTGTTTTGTTTCGTTCCTTCCTTCCTTCCTTTTTTTTTTTTTTTTCTTTCTTTCTTTTTTTTTTTTTTTTTTTTTTTATAAAAATAATGATTCATGAAATTTCAACTAGGCTGTCGTTAAAATAGCAAAACGCACCCTTTAAAACCAGGGAAAAATTAAACCAAAAAAACATACCCCGAAACAACTA